>JBCJKH010079594.1:0-22727 GCA_039877255.1 Loriculus beryllinus
GCCACAGCTTCTCTGGGCACCCTGTGCCAGCGCCTCAGCACCCTCACAGGGAAGAGCTTCTGCCTAAGAGCTTATCTAAATACTGTATAAAAGCAGATTAACGCACAGAATAGATCATGAGGTGCTTTGCTGTATCAGTACATTAGGCGATTCATCTTTACAGCTGCCTTTCCATTCTGACCATTATTTATGGTATCAGAGAACAGGATTCCACGGTTGGCATAACACGTGCACAAATGGACACACAGAGAACTATCTCTGTGACACAGCCCGCTTTTGTGAGCAGGTCACAAAGATTCTCTGCAGGTTGAGTAGGGAAATGGGCCTTAAACTTCAGCAGAAGTTCTCTCCTGCTGTAGCATTTTAGGAAAGGCACTGTAACTTCATTAATGATCAAGCCCTTTCTGTACAGCCACACACACGTCCTCAACACCTACACAGAACACCCTGTAATTGCTACCAACGCACGGCTTCTGTGAGGAAGCAAGAAATCTAGGAAGAGCTTTTAAATAGCATTAAATCAAGCTTTGCTCTTCATCATTCTCTTGTGGCTCAGCAAACTCTACATTCACAAAAACGTCATCTTTCTCTACCCAGCTTTTTTGGGTTTTTTCCCCCCCACAGCATATCTTTCTCTGAACTAGCTTTTCTAGTTAACCAGCACAGAAACACAGCTCATATTTTAATCAAGCAAATGAAACCAGACCATAAAGCATTTAGTAATATCCTGGATTCTTATGACAATATAGCAAATATTGTCCCTAGCAGCAGATAGGGCTGATGAAGCATTAGAGGTTATATGGAGTTGTGTTCTTCAGCACAGTTAGATACAGTTTCCAGATTAATTTATCAGCATATGGTCTTGTATCTAATCACAACTAACAGTGGGAAATCTTGATGGACCATGGAACATCTATCACTCACCAGTTTTGTTTCAGTATTCTACTCCCTAAAGAGTAAATGAATGCAGGCTAGAGAAAATACAAGACTTCTCCTCCCACTGCACATTGTACTTACTTTTCTTGCATAATACACTTTTTACTGTGTTATTTGTAAAACTTATGCTTAATTAAGGATTGGGTAAAACGTGCATCAGATCATTGTCAAGTCTGAAACACTCCAGGTATGCTTTTAATGCTCTTGGCAAGTTGGAAATAACTCTTACCTGGGAACTCTTAAGGCTTTCTAACGGTATCGAGAGTAAGGAGAAGAAATCACAAGGACAGTTGGCTTGAGCTACCTTGGTTGGTTTGCCTCTTATTGGAGTTATACGGAAGAGTCACTTTACTGTCTTACTATGTGATGTGTTCATAAGTTAGCATACTTGAGAGGAGGAATTGTAAGTTAGTATACTAAGGTAAGTAGGAATTGAAGGGAAGCAAATCTGGGGTGATTTTTGCTCCAGAAATCAACATGACTCTTTAAATAAGGCTTCCACTCTAAAACTGCATCTTTGTGACACCACGTTTACACCTAGAAACAGACACAAAGAGACAAAAGATGAGTATCATTTACAGAGCTGGTGGTACTGCAGGTTAGAAAGAATGAAAGGCTGGGTTTGGCTTTTCTCCTTCTCAGACTGCTTTTATACAGCTCTGCCTATTTTTACCATCTCAAATACTTTGATTTTCAGTACTTATTGCTTGCCAGTCCTGTTCAATTGCGTGGTATCAAGCCCTAGTCTGGCTTTATATATAATCTCATAGAATAATCATCAATCTTATATAATCTCTTCACAGCGTATTTCTTTGAGCTGTGAGTACATCTAATTTCTGTTTGTAGAATTTGTTCTCTGATCTTAATGTGGTAGCAACAGCTTTAAGCGTATTATTTAATTGCATGTCTAAATAAAACTCCTGAAAGCACTTTCTCATAGTCCCTGTGATACATTTAGCACCAACACAAAGTTACCCAGAAGTGTGGGGGTTGAGCTTTTAGTTTGGGGTTTTTTCTGCTTGGTTGGTGGGGTTTTTTTTGGTGACCAGAAGGCAACTTTAAGAAACAGTGGCCAAGACAATTAACCTCAGAATCAGTTTCAGAGCAAGCAACCACAAAGCTGAAACACTTTACCCAGAAAAGGCTAATTTCATCCATATTTCTGTTTGTAACTTCCAATGGTCTGAGCACATCCTCTAACAGTATTTTAGGAAATTTTTATGAACTCATAAAGATAGGAAGAGTACTGTGCAATCTTACAGGGTGACCTGAAACAGATGCAGGAGAGTACAGACCAGAACTGGGTGCTGGTGCTCGGGCGTGTTCCTGAGCAGCCTCTCCCATGGACTGCAAATAATTACATTTTAACTCTTCTGGGAAAAGTAAATAGGAATGAGAAACTTTAGAACCACTTACCTACTACAGAGTTTCCCCCTCCTGCTTATGTCCACAGACCAACAAGCATGGCTGCATCTTACTATGCCATTATTTCCTCTGCTAAGCCAAAGCAGTGCTGTGCTCAAACTTGCATCGTAGCACTTGCAGTTCTGCCTTTTCTCCTCTGCACTTTAATCTGCGCTTCCGTGACTCTGACAGGATGTAGTCTTGGCAAAGACTAACTCATCTAATTTACAATAGTACTCCAAGACAATCATAGGATCTTGAAATTAAGAACCATCCAGAAATTAAGACACACCAGTTTTTAGTCATCTCACAGGAAAAACAAAATGCATCTACTTCTGATGTTTGTCAACCTGGTTTCATTTGTAAAGGAATCAAATTAAAATCTGACTCTGTTTCCATTCTCCAACAAGCTATCATGAATTACTTGTACTCAGGCAGCAATCAAACACCTCTTTCTGATGCGGGGCCCTGTTGAGCTGCTTACCCTAAACACCAACAGCTGTTGGCAGAAGTCGCTGTGTGTACCTGCCACAGACTCAGATCCCGGTGCACGTGCAGAGCCTGCCTTGGCACATCCATTTCTGAAAGCCTCATATGCAAAACAAGATCCAAACCCTGACGCAGCCCACACCAAAGCAAGTAAGCCCAAAGTCCACTAAGCCCTGAGACTGAGAATCTCCAAGGAGCCAGGGGTCTCTATACAGTGGAAACCACTCAGCAGGAAGCTGTGCCACTGCTGGGGAACAGTGACAGTGCTGGGGAAGTCCTGGCCACCAGCACAGGACAGCAGGAGGCTCCTGGGGACACTTTAGGTGGATGGTTGTCACAGGAGAGGTTAGGAGGGAATGAAGAGAAAGAGAAGCTACAGCACACACAGTATATGGGAGCAGCAAATAAATATGCTAATACTCACATACCAGGAAAGATTCCACCCACTTCACACAAGCAGAGAGGCTCTTGCTGGCTGCAGCTCCGGTGCCTCATGCAAAGAAAGCAGAGAGCAGGCTCCAGCTTTTTGTTTCAGAAACTCTCAGTCTCCTTGTCTCATCTCTGCTACAGACCTAAACAGACTTCAAATCTATTCTGCCCTCTTCTGTACCTGTGGCAAATACAAGGGCAAAACCCACCGAGAACAAATTACAAGCTTATAGCTAACAGGGTTAACAACAATCTTTCTTAGGTGTCAAAAGTATAAGAAAGGAGACATCTCTTTGCTCTCACAAAGCGTTGCAATCTGCTATACCTCTACTAAGAGCAAGACACCACAAAGACAAGATGCATTATTTTAGGTTGGCTTTGAATAAATTTTCCTTTTCTTTAATCCATAAATCCAACACGCATTTCCAGAATAAAGATAATCAGTACCAGACAAGCTTAAAGGACGCCTCCTCCCAACTGCAAAACAATCCAAGAGTTTGGATCTTATTAGTGAAACATATAACTAACTTTACATCTGACAACAAACTGTTTAATTATCTTTAATGTTACTTTTGAGAGAGGAAATGGTTTATGGAAGTGTGCCATGGCTCCACAGGCCACTGCACTGGCAAAATACAATACTGCAGGATGGTAATACAGGATGGGCATGTCAGTCTCTTAATTTTTGTACTTGACTGATCTCCAAGCAGAGGCCTAATCTCAGGTAAACTGCTGGGAGGGAGGTCAGAACTGCACCAGGCTGGTAAATCAGAACCACAGCCTCACCACAATCATTTCCTATGCTCACTCAATCTTTGCAATCAAAATGGCATTTCTGACTTCCCACAGAATGCTGAACTGAGCTTAGGCAGTCAGTGCTATGTGCAGCACGCTGCATTCTCCCACATTCAAAATCCTGGAGGAAAGTTGGGCAGGAGTTACTTGCTTTGTGGTAAAGGTCACCTACAGGTGTGTACTGCGCTTGCATCGAGTGAAGCAGTGAGTGAAACCAACCTCCAGCTCTCACTGCCTTGGGAGAGAATCAGCTCCAGTAACATGAATTAGTCCTTCATGCAGCTTACCAGAAAATATCAGCTCTTTTTTGAAGGAATTTATTGTACTGAAGTTTGGTAAAAAAGTGAGTGGCTGTAGCAAAATGGTCTGCATAAAGGGTCAAACAAAAAAGGGAAAAATAGATGAACACTGGATGGAAAATCTAAGAGATTGCCAAAAGCATTAGGACAAACAGAAGATTGAAAACCTGAAAAATCACACCTGTTTGAAGTCTAAGCTAAAGTCTGGCACACAGGGAACAGCTTGCAAGCTTGCCTCTAGAATGGCTGGGGAATACACAACCCATGCTCAATTCAAGGCAAGTTAAGACTTAGAATTAGGCCCTTTATTATTGCTTCTGATAGGCTCTTCATTTCAGCATCAACCCAGGGGTATATGGAAGATCATCTTGTGTTGCACAAAGACAGGAGGAGAACTCGCTTCTCCACCAGGGGATTGCAGTTTTCTTGAAAGAAAAATGTTTTCAATTATTCAAAAACTGGCTTAGCACACAGCACCGGATCCCAGACCCTGCAGCTTCTGAACCCAGCAAGCTCCTTCAGCTCCTGGCAGCACAGTGTGAGCGAAGCCTAGATCCAAGATTACTAACTTCATAACTTCTGGATTTGTCAGTGAGTCTTTCTCCCCAGAGTGGCTCTGTTGCCTGTAGGACACAATGGTACAGTACAGTTTGTAAAGTACAAGGAATTCCAAAGTGTCACTTCACAGAGCACAAAAAAACCTATGTAGCCAGCACTGACAAGAACTGTGTGCCTTCCGGTATGTGCAAGAGAAGGCAGAAGCACTGCTGAGCAACTTACTCTGGTAGCAGGAACAGAAGGTACCAAAGAGCTGTTTCAGGGTCATTAGGTTCCTCAAGCTGTGAGAAATAGCAAGGAGTAGGGAACCTGGGAGCACAGACATTCATTATTCACCAAACATATGCACTACCTGCTCCCCACACAATAAGCTGTCAACTAATTCATTTTCATAACTTCTAATTTTTCTTGGGTTTTTTGGTTGCTTTTCTTTTTGAAATCACAGCTGTGGGACACTGGGCATTTCTCAAATTCTTTCTTGCATACATGGCAGGAGCCTGGGACTTCACAATGCATGGTGTTAACCCACAAAGTCAAACAAACAGAAAGTTCTACCTTCAGCATGAAAGAGATGAAAGCTAAAAAATTCAGTGGGTGTAAGACTACAACCACAACACCCGGCGTTTTGAATGCCAAGCTCTATTCTGTGTGTCAACTGCCAGGGAGGCTGAAGCTTGATGTGCCAACTGTCAGAGCAAATAGATCAAACGACCACCTCTTCAGTTTGTTTCTTAAGTAACTTTCACACAGGGATGACTAGCAAGAAATGCAGGTTTGTACATTAACTGTAAGCTATCGAATGATCCTCAGCATTTCTGAAGTACTTTGAATCAAAACTTATGTCTTATTGCAAAGGAAAAAATCTGCTAGGTCTTTCTTCAAGACAGCTTCTTCTTGTATGTTAGGGCATCAGTTCTGAAACACTGCTTCCTGTGATGGGAAGATTTTAGGGTTATAACTGCAATTAAGAAAGAAGAGAGCCAAAAAACTTGACATCTTTTCCCCACAATATTTGTGACTCCATGGCATTCTCCCAGCAGACTTATACAGGATTTTGCATTCCAAAACTCTGCCAAATGATAACAGTACACTGACTCTGAATCATAGAACATCTGTGGTCTAAATTCAACTTAGAAACAGTTTCACCACTTCTTTTTGAAAAACAGTACACATTTATCTTCAACGAGCCAAAAGATTGATTTCTACACATTAACAACCAAGTCAAATCACAATTAACATCTTGAAAAGGAGCTGAAGGAGTTGCCTGTTTACCCATTCTAACTCTGTCAGGAAAGTGCAGTCAGTACATCTGTTGTCTAACAACTGCAGACGTTCCAGGTGATTTTGAAAGCTATCAGCTCTTCTGCAAACATTTAGCTCTTTTAAAAGATACTGACTTATAAAATACATCAAACTATTGCAGCCTTAACAGAAGCTTATAGTTTAATACTCGTAGCAATAAAATATTTGAAATAGGAATTACAAGATAGGTAATGGGGCATAACTTGGAAATAGAAAGTGACTTTGACCCCTTATGATAACATCTTAAAAGTATTTGGATACAAAACTTGCAAGCTCAAAAGTCATCTGCTGTTGACAAACTTGTACTGTTCACCCTTAAGACTCACTGCAGTTTCAGTTACATTTTAAGTATGAAAAACACATCCTCTTATCTTTTCAATACGCTCCATTCAATTTCAATAAGTTCCAGTCAAAGCTCCTGACAGCTAAACACATGCAAAGTGAAAAGAAAAGTCAGTCAGCATTGTTCAACATCATTTTAATCTCCACTGAAGGAAAACCATATAAACATGTTAACACAAACAAAAGATGTTTTGGAAAAGCCCATATGGTACAATGACAGGGTTTAGGTTATAGAAATGTAATTTATAATTTTATAAAAATTATATGAAAGAATAACAACATTTTTCAGTAACATCAGACAGTGTAGAAAAAATAAACCTCGACATTAACTGTTTTCTGATGGTCCTCCTAGTAAGAAATTTAAAAGTGCTTCTTAATAATAGTGCTGCAACTCAAGATTAGTGCAATACGTCAAATCTTAAAGCAGATATTTATAGCAATTGTGCATGTTCTTACAATTAACAAACCCCATCAATCTAAAAATTAACACTACGTGAGGTAAGTACTCTAATTACAATTAACTATTCCCTAAATAGCTTACAAACCAATTCTACTGCAAGGAAAATAGTTGTGTTCCTTCACAGGTTCAAATCTAAACACGATGTGAAACCTGTACTACAAATCAGTCAATATTTGGAAGTTAAAAAGGTCCTGCAAAATACATAGTTCAGTACATTTATGACCCAATGCCACAAACAGTGCCTAGTGCAGTAAGTACCAACTTAAATAAAACCGAATTTTACAGTTAGTGTACTGAGTTTGCTTCAGAATACACTATTTTGTTCCCATCTACTCCTAGAAGCTCCTATATAAAATTAGCACATTAACTTAATGTAGAAGACTCACTGTATTTTTATCTGTAAATATGAACAATTGCATTACCAACTGTGACTGCAACTACTCGTACCATCACTTTCTGAACAAGTGAAAAATAAAGCACTACTTGGGGGAAAAAAAAACCCAAGTATCCAATTTTCCTCTTGACTCGTTTCTACACAACAAGCTGGCAATAATAAAAGATACCCTGTATTTCTACATCATGATTTTGGCAGGAATTCTCACAACTCTAAAATTAGTCTTCATTTTCTTGTAGTGCCTTTACTCTGTGATTTACAATGCATAGTACCTAGCACTATTTATATGCAGGCCCCATTTTAAGAGAGGCAAAACCCAATGTTAATACTGAGCCCTTACGGCTCATTTGCATAAGCAGCCAAAGACATTTCATATTCTGTTTCTCAAGGTGTTTATAAGCAGGATTTAAGTCACTATCAACAACAATAATAAAATATAAATTAATAACTATTTGTTTTAGTAGACTACAGCTTCGAAGCCTACCAACTGAACTGTGTTTTATAGTATTGCACTTAACTTTAATACTAAAGTGACAGTTGAAGCCTGCACAGAACTCGTTTTATAACAATATTTCAATTTTAAAAGCAATAAATAAAATGCAGTATCTAAAAAAAAAAGTGCCAGTAGGTTTAGTCTGTATTTCCCCCATCACAATCCAATCTGCATCATCCGAAATAGGGACAGTCTTTGGATACTAACTGCATAGCTCTTCCAACATAAAAGACCACCCATAACAGTAAGAGAAACAATTAAAGCTATCTACAGTAATATTATAAACTGAAAGACAGTACCCTTGAATATATATCTCAATTAGCTAAAAAGGATTTGTTACCTTTGCTCAAGATAGCTTCAGCAGTTAGACACAGTTATTCTGTGACTGCATATTATCTTTGCTGCATTATTTTACAGGCAAGCTGTCTTTTTCTCAACACATTTTATTAACCCTGATAACAATGTGCAGAATCCCTGCTCCTAAACCAGGAAGTTGTGTCCTAAAATTTAGTAACTTGTCATTGCAGTGACAAGTTGGTTAAGTCTTTAACAGAGTCTCTGATCATCTGTTCTACCTTAGGGTTTCCAGCTCCACTGGTTGCTAGCTCCTTGTCAATAAGCCCCAGGTTGTGCAGATTGAGGATGGAATCAGCAATGATCCGCGCTGTCCTCTTCTGGTAGCCCCCAGATGTCACCATCAGGATTGGGATTCTGCGGCGTCTGGCAGCCTTGAACACGATTTCATCCCTCTTCACGATTCCCTGCAAGTGTACAACAGGTACAAAAAAAGTTGTATGAATATATTTTAGTTCTAGCCTGTGGCTTATGGGTTTATAGTATCAGATACTACACAAGTGATTAAGCTTTACATTTTACAGTAGGAACAAAACCTCCATTTAGAAGTCCTGTTAACTGCCTTACATGCATCATCCTTAAAATAAACACAACAAAAAAAAAAAGGAAAAAAGGCAAATCAAAAATCCTTGACTTGCTTTAAGAGGGCACAACAGATAAAAGTCTTCAGTATCAATTCCTAGATTTCCTGCTCAAAGGCCTAACGTCTAACCTGAGTGCAAACTTAAGGAATACTCACCCTATTTTACAGGTGAGGAATTGAGGAGTGGTTTAGTTCGTGCTTAGCTTGCCTGGCACCCTCTGACAAAAGCTGGTCAAGATTGCACAGACCTACAGAAGAACCAGGAGTCCAAATCAGACTGTATATGCTCACAATCACTAGCTGAGGTATAAGCTTCCAGTTTCTTTAATAAAAGCCTGTAGTTAATACTAAAAGAATCCGTGGCTGAAGAAGCGTTGCAGGTATAATCAACGATAAATCCAGAAAAATAAATTCCAGATTATTTGTTACTAATAGAGAAGGGTATGGAACTAAAAATAGCAAAGATTGCTGACCAAGAGGTACTGGACTGTCACTGAACACATACAGGAGAGTTCAAGTCTCCTGGGCCTCAAAAAGTACATGTAGGAAAAAAAGAGAATTCAGAAATAAGTGAGAACAGAATTCAGATCTGCTTTTGTGGAAAGTAAAAGCAGAGCTGCAGATCCACAGCTGGCATGAAAATAACCCATTACAATGTCTCAAAAAAAAGAAAACAAAATAGGACTAACAACAAAATAGACAACAGCTTACAATGGACAGCTTGAAATGTAAATAGCTGCAGAACTTGGAGAAGGGGAAGGGATTCAAATGCAATCAAATACAAAAAAAATGAGGAAGCAGCAGCCAAAGTGTTACACAATGAAGATGAGCACTACTCTCACTGCTTACAGGAAGGCTGTAAATATAAAGAAGTATTACCCTGCCATTAAAAAAGACCACAAACAAATGGTAAAGAATAAAATTCCAACACAGCTGACAAGCGTATTTTGTAAAACCATGGAGCAGTAATGGGGTTTGTACAGATTGACACAGTCCTGTGGAACAACAATGGGAGTAAGGAATAACAACTGAAAAATAAAGACAAAGGAAACCAAAGAATTGCATTTGGAACAGAACTTTAAAGGAAGTAACAGAGTTACTGTACGTCTCTTGGGAACCATCAGTGGGTGCAGGAAACATTACAGTAAACTGTTCCTAACTGCCTCATCCCTGCTCCAGCAACTCTGGTGCCTGAGCCTGGAAGAACTGAGGGGAAAACACATGGGCTTACTGCAGCATCTGTGTGAAAGAAAAACCAGCAGATGAATACAACAGCCTCACTACAAAGATTAGAAGGACTGAGCTGCTACACCTCGAGTTTTCTGGGTAGTTTCTGGCCTCAAGCACCAAGAAACTATCACTCATAGACAGAACTCTCAGGTGACACTTCTGAATAGGATTAACATTGCAGCAAGATTTTAAAATATGAATGACATCCACAACTGTGGGACTGAAGCCTGGACTAATGAACCTTGACAAGATGAATTATCCAAGCTCAATGCTCAGTTTCAGTGTTTCCAGTAGCCTGGAATTTCAAGATTGGTGAAACATGCCATTCGCACCTAAACCAACAAGATCCAAGAGCAACAAGAAACCCTGTCTTCAATTCAGAAAACAAACGCTTGAGTTACAGAAACCTTTGCTCCATTGGTGTGCAGACAAATGGCACTCTCTGACTTGCACCTCTACGTGTGACCAGCAGAGTCATTTCACCTGTCCTTCCCCAAGGAAGGTCTGTCTTTCTCTATAAGCTGCAGCAACTCATGTCTCATTTTTCTTGGCACTGCTCCTTCTGCAAGGGAACGATTTTAACCCTTTCTTTTTTAAAGACACACCTTAAAGTATTCTCCTTCACTAAGTTTGTTTCTCTTGGTGGCCACTGCTTTCCAAAAAGCTGTCTTCCACCAAATGAGATCTGAACATCTCGGGTCATTTCGTTTACAAGGTCAAACCCAAACAAGCAGAAACACTCAGCTCTTCCTTCTCCTTAGAGACAAACAGTTTTACACAGCCAAGGAAACAAAACCTGGAAATTCAGAGCAGCTCCCAAGTGGTCCCACCTTGGCTCCATCAAGGACTCTGCAGGGCAATGAAGAGGCTGCTCAGTGACAGATGGTAAGAATGAGGAAATGCATAAGGAAATCCATAAAAACCAGCAAGGCACTAGAGACCTATGCAAGAGAACTAAAGTACTGCAAAACAATAGGAGAACTGAACAGATCAAGTGATGGCTCATCAAGAAGGGAACCCAAGAGCTCATGTAGCAAGAAAGCACTTTCTTATACTGAATGCGTGGACACTAAAAGAGTTTCCACCAAATGTGGAAACAGGAGAGAGACAGAACTGAGGAGCTGTCAGAGAAGGAAATAGAAGATTTGTAAGTTATTTTTATTTTGAGAAAAGCAGACCCTGGAAGGTAAAGATTCCTTTGAAGCCATGCAGAATAAACCAAAATTTGTACCTGGTAACAAACTGGGCAGAGGGATGGGGGAAGATAAACTGAACTGAGAAAGGGAAATGGTATCTGTGTAGAAAAGCATTAGGAAACAGGTGAAAAAGATCTGTTCATTTGCTAAGAGCACACAGACAGGCAGCACAGCACTGCTAACCTGGGAGATACCTGATGAGCACTTTAAAACAGATGAGAGTGCTACAGAGAAAATTAAGTGTAAGAGCCATACCGGGAGCAGGTGAGAAAAGAAGTACATCAAAAAATGGGGTATGTGAGGGGAAAAGAAACAAAGAAAGAACCAACCAAAGAGGAAGAACACAGGTCAGATGAAGCGTAAAAATATATGCATCTCTGGTTAGCCTGGATGTTCAAAATCAGTGTATTTTAGAGAGAAGATGCAGGCACCCTGGAGTATTATGAGTCAGGAAGAGACAACAAAAAAAACATGGTGAAAGAGCAAGGGAGATGTATTTGTATGTATCTATATGTATCTGCACTGGTTTAATGCAAATTCTGCACCTTACCTTCATCTAACAACTACCACAACTCACTCTCAGGACTGCCTTCAGTATCTAGTGAGGAGTGAAAGTCTGCAGATACATTAGTGCTCTACGAACCTGAGGTGAAATAGCAAGTCCTCCCAATGGATCGCCATCCAGAATATCAGTCCCAGCATTATAAACAATGATGTCAGGTCTTAATTCGTTTAATGCTCCTTCCACGTGAGTATGCACCTTCTGCAGGTATTCTGTGTCCTCTGTACCCCATTCTAATTCCACTTTGCGTTTTATGGCACCTAAAAGAAATCGTTTCAATGTCACTTGATAAACAAAGCATTGCTTTGAAAGAAATGCAAGACTGAGGTAAGCAAAAGATACATTACATTTTCATAGAACTTTGAGCTACAGAAACTTATCCAAGTGCTTGCTTCCCCAGCAAATGTGAGCACAGTGACCTTGAAAAAATTCCACTGAAGAGAGAAAATCAGATGGGGGGAGGAGAGGAGGGAGGGGGAAATCACTCAGACACAAGAGGAAAATGTGATTGAAAAGCAGCTGATGTACAAGTCCATTTACGAATCAGCAAAGAAATCATAAAGAAAATTATTAAAAGTAACCTAAGTAAAGGATAAGGGGAAGAAAACACTGAATTGCTATTGCAGAGGAAACAGTTGGTAGAAAAAACAAGATAAATATCACTGAGAAATCATTAAGATGTTTTATTTTTATCACAGCACACAAAGCTTACCAGTAAGGGATCACGAAATTCATGTGAACTGCTTTATGAATGTCTAACAAGATTCAGCTTTGCCCTAAGCATTTTCCATTTAACGTTCTTACCCTGTAATCCTACCAGAAGAGCAAATATCCATTCTTAATTTAAATCAAATTATTTCTAATGCTTATAATAAAGCATTAGAAGAGGAGGGTTGAGAAGATAGAGGGAAGAAACCCAAGGTTATGCAGGCCAGCTTTGAGTCCTTTTACAGAGTTCTGTGTAACTCAATCTGAATTAATCAAACCTATGCCAGAAGTATCTCAAGGTATGATTCTACCTCACCATACTCTATACTTTTAAGTAAATGATGGGAGTCTTATATCTTAAACATAGATTCAGCACCCATCACTAGTGCGTGAATGCACTACAAATGCAGAATGATGGTTACTTATTCTCTTCCCTGCTTTGTATACTTGTTCAACATCAGTGAAGCATTTTTTTCTTTATTTTACTGCATCAACATTAGTTTCAAAGATTATTGTTTCTTCATGATACTTTTCCTGAATTCTTTTCTTACAGTTACATAAATGTTCACGTAAGTCTGCACAGCTGTGCTCTTCTGGACAGCACTTACAACCTCTTCAGGGTAAAGACTCCACGAGCTGGAAATGGCATTAGAGGAGGAGGTGAACACATCAGTGTGGGGAGCAACTCAGTGTTGTTCTGATGAAGGCATTAAGAAGCTGAGAATCATGAATAAGATTGCATGCCTCTGCAGGTCTTGTCTTCATCTCCATCACGAGACACAGAACTGCAGCCACTGGTTACTACCCATATCAGGCACTACTGATGGATTCAGCGATGGGTCTGTAGGTTAGAACTAGCACAGCCTTTTGTCCCATCTCTTGCTCATTAGTGAGTGTACTTCTACAGCTTTGACAACTGTAAAACAACACTCAGACCAATAGCAACACTTTTCTAAGGCCTGAACCTCAATTTCCAGCTATCAACTTCTTATGCTCACCACTCAGTGAATCTTCATCCAGGCTTTTCCTCCCATGCATTTTCTCCTTTCTTTTCCTCAAAATCTGCATAATTCCAAACTACTTCCACTTAGGTACTCAATACTCACTAGGCAATGTTAGCTCATATTTTTACTTCTTTTTTTTTCCCCTAATGAAGGGCATGGGGCAAAAAAATGTACAGAAGAGCCTCTTGCAATAAAATGTGCACGAAGGCCAGGGAGACAGTGATCTGTTAGAATTTAACCTAGATATTCAAACTCTCAGGTCCAACCTCTACTTTCCCTCAAAAAGATGCCCTCTGATCTGGTCACGTAGCCAGGTTTGAAGGACTGAGCCACTGAACTCCTATTTAAACACCTGCCAACTACAAGAAACTACATATTCACGTGCCTCTGCTTTGCCATGCAAAGGGAATGCTTCATGTTCCCAGCTGCACAGGAGAGGGCTGAGCTCAGTACTTCACATTTGCTGACAAGGGCTTACTCCACTTTGGTCTTAATCCATCTGTTCAAATTGTTGCTATTTGATATATGAATAAAGGGATCCTTTTGTTAGGGAAAAAAAGTTTATCTCCATTTGCTTCAATCTGCCTACTTACAGACATGATGTGCTTTAAATGTCATTTTTCAGTTTAATGCCTTGAAATACATATACTACAATTTTTAAACTCTTTACTAGTTAAAAGTAGAATGCAGTGCACCTAATCTGTGCCAAGAATCCCAATTGAGTAGCCTTCTCAGAGTGACAGCAGCATTGAGGAATTCAGCAGCAGAACAGCATCTCCCTCAATAAACTATGATTCAGTTCACAAATTAAGCCTGCTATAAGTGACAGTGTAACAGAATCAAAGATCAAATGAACTTTGGGCTTTTGCATTCCAAGGAACTATTATCAAAACCCCACTAATGACTGGTGACAGGTCTCAGACACAATGGGCAAGTTACAGTAGGAATAAATAAACAGCAATAAAATCAAGCACCAGCTCTTAATGTTTGTGTCACTTCCCTTTGTTTCCAAACTTGCTTCACATTCAGATTCATCTTGTTTTCAGGATGCTTATAAAACAAGTTCTACTGCAAAGACAACACCCAAGTAATTTTCAAAACATAAAACCTTTTTATACAGTATAAGTCAATCCCTAATTAATTCCTTTATAAATCTAGTGTAAGGCAAAGATTAAGTTCTAACAGCTCTCTTTGAATCCAAAGGATTATTTAACTCACTGTTCCAAGTGTGGCATGAGCTTTTGAATGGACTGCTAACAAAACCCACTTCATACCTATACCCTGCATTCCAGAAATCCACTCCAGGAGTGAAGGGAGAACACTACAGTGTTAACACTGTTGTGATAATATCACAGTGATCACTGAAAATCGTATGTTCAATGTGCAATTTTCAAAATTAGATATCTAGTTAACCTTGTTGCACAAAAGCATTTTGGAATATGATTTTCAATCGTACTTACGTTTAGCAAATCCATCCCCTGGATAAATATATCTATTGTAGGCATCCATAATATAGACCCGATGATCATCCATAAAGTCCCTCTCATGGCCATTTCCCTGAAGGAAATTTACAGTTAGCTACTCCTGGCAAACTAACACAGAAATAAATCACCTGCAAATCCTACAGTAATTAAGCCTACAAAGATCTAATCTTTCAAACTCCTGTGTCATTTTTCCTGTTTATAGTCTTGAAGGTTATTTTGAGGCAGAGAGCTCTGGGGCCTTTGATAGCATCAGTCTGAAGACTGCAGGTTTTATCAAAACCAACATCCTTTTATCTCTGAGAAGGTATTATCATAGATCTCACTGCACACAGAAGTAAAATAAACGAAGATTAGAAGTTAATTGTCTTCAGCATCATCACAAAAGCAACTGTGACCACTGAATAGATCCCTCATCTTCCAACTGGGGGAAGGATGGAGGACACACATCACTTGCAGCCGCTGTAGGGATACTCATTCTTGTACAAGGATTCATAAATACATAAAGCAAACTACAGCTCTTGATAATTCAAGCCTTAATGAGAAGTAATCCCTGGAAAAATGACAAATACTAAGGACCCAATAGTTCTGCGTATTGTTTAACATCAGGAATTCCCTACAAAAAGATTGCATTGGGTGAAAAGATGGATGCTTAAGAGAAAACTCAGAGCCTAGAGTTAAACAGTATTCTTTGGGTTCTCATTTAGACTTTTTTTCCCACTAGTACAAAAATCATCCTTTCACAGCAATCACCACGATGACTGTATTGAAATCAGTGTATCACACAGCACCACAGACCCTACCCACCAGAGAATTCCATTTAAACTATAAAAACAGACATTTCCACAAAGAGTATCTTTTGGAATTCTTTTACATAATTCAAGTTCCTGGGAAGCATCAGAATTGCTAATAAATGGCAACTCCTGCTTATTTCTTCAGCACCTTTGTTCTACAAATAAAGAGCTCATGAACAGAAACCCAGGAAAATTAAAGCCTCCAACAGCCTCCATTTCCCTGTGAAAAGTGAAACTTGCCAATGCACCAAGAGCTGGACCACTGACAAGATGCTATCTGCTATCTGCATGCTCAGAGAGGATCTGCTGATCTAGTATGTCCCACAGCTCTTATTTTCCAAAGAAAGGAAACAAATGGGTTATTTAGTGTGCAGACTGAGATTATCTGAAAATCAAAATATATTCCAAGGAGGTTTAAAAAAACAAACCAAAAACCCAAACCCAAAACAAATCCACAAATAAAACACCCCAAAGAAGCACGAACACATCCAGACCCTGAAAGAGGTGGCTGAAGAGAATCACAAATACGAAGCATCTTTCTATTGCACAACCTCTGTCCTTATTTATTCTGTGATTCTATGATTTAATGGTAATGTTAGGATGCTTTAACTTGCAGATAAGAGAAATGACAGAAGACAGAAAACTACAGACCTTAAGCTTCCTCAGTTTCATGGAACTTAAATGCTTAAAAATGCTTTATTTACACATAATAAATTACCTTCAGTGGTTCAGCCTGTACATAAATATGGTGCATTGACTGCTTTTCTAAAAATACCAGTTCCCCCTTGCAGGATTTATTTGGGAAATGCTACCAAAGATGAGATCTGTTTTCAATGCCCACACTAAATCACTTTACCAGGTGAAGAGTGATGTGTTCTTCACATCATTAGCCTGAAGCCAGGCTTCCCATTAAAACACTGAAGGTCAAATTCATC
Source organism: Loriculus beryllinus (assembly GCA_039877255.1). Classification (NCBI taxonomy): domain Eukaryota; kingdom Metazoa; phylum Chordata; class Aves; order Psittaciformes; family Psittacidae; genus Loriculus; species Loriculus beryllinus. The sequence goes on from JBCJKH010079594.1 coordinate 16,749, forward strand.
CCCTGCAAAGGTTACTGCAACAATCATGCATGCTGAACGAACTGTAATTCTGGTTTAAAAGATTCTTGTTTCTTCTGGAATACTGATCTACTCTGCAGCCTGTGTATGCCACTCCAAAACAGTTCTACATCTAGCCACATGATGGAGCTACAACTCAGTTTAATTTTATTAAACTGGCCTAACAGCCTTTTGGGCCAGAATATAATTAAACAACTAAATTGTTCACAGTTGCCATCATTTATGATTATCTCTGTATTCCACAAGCTTACGGTTTATACCAGTATTAGAAAAAATGGTATTTATCAAACACTTGTATTTCAAGCAAAACAACTACAGCACTGAATAGAAGTAAGGTACTCACCTGGTGAGCATCCAGATCAATAATCGTGGCTTTAGACACCCCTTGTACTCTTTCAAATAGGAACTGGATATATAAGCAAAGAAAAAGATGGAGAAAGTTATGAAGCTGGGTGACAGATTAAACAATGGGCTTGAAGCTTGCCCAGTATACTACCGGTTTGATTTGAATGTACTGCATGCCTTTTCATTTCACTCACCAAACTAAATGATTCCAATATATTTAATGACAAAAGCTCTGGTTATTTCACATAATAAGGTCATTTTTGTGATCATACAATAAAACCCCTATATATTTACACCAGATGAAATGCATGGAACATGCATTTTGCAGTCATCTGTGGAGGTATCTGCCTACCCGCAGAGCAAGTCAGTAGAGAGAAGGAAGAGAGAGATTTCTACTCACCTCTTCTACCTCCCACAAAGTACCAGACATAACATAGGATCAAAGGTGTCTTTATGAAGCATAAGCCCGATGGCCCAGGGTAACAAACCTGGCTGCAGCAGTGCTGGCTCTGCACAGGGGTAGCGGGTCTATCTCTGCACCCCACCCAGCAAAGGACAGGTCTACTAGGGGTCATAAAGCTGATCACTGGTGCTGTCACTGACTGATTGATCAATGTCATTGATCATTGGTGCTGTCAGAGGCTGGAGTGGAACCAGCAACACCACAGAAAAAACAACAGCAACAACTGTGGGCTGGGAAAGGGTGAAGTGAGAGCTACTCAGGCCCCAGAACATCAAGGAGCTCACTTCATGGGACACCAAATGACAGCACAGTGAAGCTTGTCAGCAGGAATGGAAAAACACCCCACTGTGATAACATCCAACTCTATAAGCACAAACTCCACCATTTAGGCAAAGCTGCTGAAGGGACTGTATGCATTAAAGCCACTTTTAGTAACAGAATTAATTTCTTATCCCAGTCTGTGAAGAAAACATGCTTTTGAATTCTTTGAGTCTTAGCTTTGACAAGTTACTATCTTTAACACAGACATGGTAAACCCCAAGGATTTTGTACAAACTGCCACCCGCTCTAATTTCTCAATCTGTATTTTGATGGCAGGAAAACAGAACACTGGATTTCTTTCCTGAAAATTACCACGTACAGAAATTAGGATGTTATGTCATGTCGTGTGCTGCAATCATTAGAGCTTTTTATGTTTGATTATTACTGATACTTTATAAATAATCTAGTATACAAATATACCATAGTACATTTGATAAAAATAAGCCCTAATTGCAGAAGTCTCTTGCTTCAGCCTTTCAACAGCTAAATACCAAATGTATTCATTCACAGTCAGTGATTATTTTGGAGACATTCACATTTTTATTCATGATTTTGAACCACTCTGAGCACTGTATAGAGCAGCTTGATTCAGAGGGAGGATTGCTGTCTGCATTTGTCTTGACTATAACCACTGAAACTAATGCGGGATTTTCAGGTTCAACTGCAAGGCTGGGATAATTATCAGTGAGGATATTAAAAGTCAATCTGGCTTGATTTTGAGTGGTTTTTTGCAGTTAAGACATTATTAATGCAACTGTAGTGGTTCATAATTACATTCAGAATTCTGACCCCTGCAACTCTTACCTCCCACTTCACAATACTGCACATTCTGTTCTGCAGCATCAAGTACCACACCTTTTTCCTATTCCAACCCATATATAGATGGCTTTATTTTCTCCTATTAAGATGTAGATTAGTCCTTATGAATTTATGTGGATTTTTTCCATTTTCACAAACAGTAGGAACTGTGTTAAGAGCACTTCTTACCTTTATAGCCAGTGTGATATCAGCATATGCACAAAATCCTCCACCTTTGTCACTCGAACAGTGATGAAAACCACCCCCTAGACATAAAAATGTTGGACAGGTGAAAAGTTAGAAATTAAGGAAAATTTTGGTCCTTGCAAAGAAATGGAGCTCACTTACATGGCACATACTATTTTCTTTAGCAAATACCACCCCTAAAGCCATCAAACCCTTACCAGCAACACAAAACATCTCAAGGGTTTCTGTACATACCTTATGTGTGGCCTAGTGAGCGTCAGGCAAAGGAGCTGCCCTTTCATCTAGCAACCACCCTAAGAACTAAGGAATGAATGTATGTTCAAGGCCAGGCTGGATGGGGCTTGGAGCAACCTGCTTCAGTGGAAGGTGTCCCTGCCTATGGCAGAGTTAGAACTAGATGAGCTTTAAGGTCCCATCCAACCCAAACCATTCCATGGTTCTACAGTAACACACAGAGAATTTCACTGTGACCGTTCCACTCCCCAGGCATGCTGGAGGTATGAAATAAACATTATAGGCAGGTGGGAAGGGCATGTGGGAAGCTCTTTTCCATGCTAAACACTAGGTCAAACCCACCAAGCTAAGCACTATGGTGGTATCGCTTGCACAGTGTTTTTTGCAAACACTCTGACCAGAACAAACTTTAGGTACCCCTCTTTACAACACAATCACACACGCTCTTCACAGGAAAAAAAGTACTTGGGCCTCCCCCTCCCATACATACTTTTTTTAATAATAAACTGGAACCTTTTACTGAAAAGGCCACTACAAATATCTAAGCAGGAAACTTCACAAGCTCACTTATGTATCAGTAAATACGACAGGCCTTGGGCTTCGTTTTTAATGTCTATTTAACTTTTCCTATTGGATGTTCACTTTGTGGAAGATGTAAGAAATAATGGAAATTATGGGTTCCATAATGGAATTGATGAGTTCTATGGAAACAAGAAGCTATGAGTCAAGTAACATAAGCTATTGCTTCAACAGTTTCCTAGGTTTGCATTGCTGTTTGCCGCAAGCAGGAGAACACACTTATAGTCACTATAATTTCATTTCATGTAATTTCTTCATAATTTGATCATTCAAGTCTTTCTCAGGAAAAATTGCACATAGACACTACCTGGTCCAGCCCTGCTCTCCAACATATCCACCAGCCCATTCAGTGCTATGACATATAAAATAGCTGATGATAAAATCTATGAAATTATAAAATAATTTAATGAAATCAAAGATTTTATTGGGATATTTACATTTACTCCAAAATTTTACCTTAATATTTTTGCACTACATCAAAACACTTTCATTATATATATATACATACACACAATACCACTATCTTTATCCATTATCTTCCTTTTTCTTTCAAAAAAAATATTGTAATTATAAAACTCCAATAGGGTGATAGTGGATGAGAAAACAAATCCAGCACTTTTCCCATTTGTTTTATCTTTAAAATTGAATTTAGTTAAACACAACCAAGTCACTTTCTATTATTATAATATAGATGGTGCTAAATGAAAACAGTATGGTTTTTTTAACCATGCTATTTCAAGTGTCACTCAGTGCCCTGCATGTGTACTTACCCACGTTGATTGCCCAGCCTCTTTCAACAGCCAGTTTTCCTGCCTTAAGGAAAGGACAGTGAGAACTTAATGAACAAAGGAGGAACCATTTCACACCTCCTGCTCCCTCCCCACACACAGCTCCTGGCACCTGAACTATGCCCATGGAATGCTTGGATGTTTCATCACTGCAGGTCACGCTCAATCAGTTCTCTAAATATGAGCCAACCAAAACTATCCTCAGCATAACTGGTTGAAAATACTATTTGCTCTCTCCTCTGTATTTCATTCTTTGGCAGTTGAATAGATCTAAAGCCAACTGTGCTTTGCAGAGGTGAACACTGACCCCTGGCAGAGAAATGATATAGGAAAAGTATGAGCATTAGTAAGAGTAAAAAATGAGCAAGGATCTTCCAATATCATTCCTGTTCATGGCAAAACAGGAGGAACCTAAGTGCAGATTAAAGGTTACAGCTGGGGGTGAGGACAAAAAAATGCTAGAGTGTGAAGTGTCCTGTGACTTCTTACTTTTGAAACACTAATACATCCATAGTATAGAATATTACCAATCCTTTTTCCCTCCAATACGACAAAACTGTGGCTGTATCTCTCCTTTGAGCTCAGGTGACATTCAAGGGAGGGAAAGAACTGACAGAGAGCAGACACACAAGGCTTAAATGATGACATTTTAATTGAAAAACTTGACTTATTTCGGCCTTACTTTGGTTCAGCAAGTGTTTAACTGCAGTACTCCTTAATGTCATGCCAAAAAGAAGATATTACTAGCTATAATTTAAAAATAAATAAGTAAGGGAAAGCCAGATTATTCTTTTCAATAATCATGGAAAGAACTTTGAGCAGCTGAGGATTCTTCATCACCAGTATTTACATTTGAACAGTTCTAACTTAGTATTAAGGACACCACTGGGAAGATCAACATCATTCTGTTATGAACGCACTAACTTACACAGATTAGATCTTGAAAAAAGACTGTAGTTTCTGAACTATAAACCCCATTAAATCACAGGGAAAACACATTATGTATGATTTAGCAAACTGCCTAGGGATTCCTCCCCAAAAAAGCAATCTTCCCATATTGCTAAAAAAACATCATTAGAAATACAGATACAAGAATCTTCATGATAAACAGGACCATTAGCAAGAGAAGAAGATTGTACTTCTGGCTTGCACTGCACAAAGTTTACTATCTGATGAATCAAAACTGCTTTTAAAGTTTTGATACCTACTTCCCCATAATGAAAACTAAAAAAGGTAAAACTAACAGCATATGGCACCAACAGCAATCCAAAAGTGAACAGCAATGGCATCTCTATTTCAGGAGGCATGATACAAAGACAACAGACGCAGTGGCTAGCTCTTCTACATGGTCACATTTCTAACAAGTGAACAGGCGTTTATGAATTCAAGGTAACACCAGCACAATGAAAAACATCACAAAACTATGTGAAAGTATTGACTAGATAGAACCAGGTTGAAATAGATACTATACACACATACTGTCAAGGTTCTCACAAAGTATCAAAAGTAGACTATTGGGAAACTTTAGATTCTTCCCTATTATTTTTCTGTTCTAGCATTTCCTTCTTTCCTCATAACTGTGGTACAGAAAGGCAGTGCAGCTATAATAAGAGAAGTCTCTGCATGTTCCTATTCAGACAGGACTTTGCCAAAACCCTCAGCAAAATGAGAACTACTGACTGCAGTCAGAAACACAGCACACAGGAGAGACCTAGCCAGGAGCCAGAAATGATGAAGGATGAAACTGAGACAGAATGGAGCTATTTCTTTGTTTGAGAGCGACAACCAAACATTTATATAAGCACCATGAAGTATAGGAACCACATGAAACCACAATTCTTTCTCTCTACTATAACTGCATTCAGCTCTGGGGCCCCCCAAAAAAGATGGGTGTGAACCTGCTCAAATCTCAAGGTTCTCCTCCCCATCTTTCCAGAAGCAGGAAGGGGAAAAAGGGGGGAAGTGAGCGAGCAGCTGCATGGTTCAGAGTTACCGGCTGGGCTTAAAACCACGACAGTCTACCACAGTGATGCTCCAAAGGCTGGAGCAGCTCTGCTTTGGAGTCAGGCTGAGAAAGCTGCGTTGGTTCAGCCTGGACAAGAGAAGGCTCCTGAAGGGGAGACCTGAGAGCAGCTCCAGTGCCTAAAGAGGCTGCAGGAAACCTGGAGAGGGGCTTGGGACAAGGGATGTAGGGCCAGGCCAAGGGGAATGGCTTGAACCTGCCCG
>JBCJKH010079603.1:0-17368 GCA_039877255.1 Loriculus beryllinus
ACAAGACGCTCTTCCGATCTTGAAACTCCTTCTCTACCTTACCACTCCAGTTCTCTGTGTGTGGTCACCATCGTTTTTCCACCACTTAACCTCATTATTTTTAGTATTGTTAGCATTAGTTGTCCTTTGGGTGTTTAATCCAGACTCCTTTCATTTTCTCCAGAACTGGGAAGAGCTGTTAAAGACACATGGGGAGAAAAAAATCGCAACAAACAAACCCCAAGATGAAAAATGATCTTTTGAAACTTCTGTGATTTTGTTGACTTGTTCTCTGATGTTTTTGTCTTTGCTTTTATCATGAAGGACCTTTCTTGAATGTGTTCATCTGGGTCTCTTAAAAGTCCATTCGCTATTGTTTCTTTCTTCTCCACCCAAGATTAACATCCTGTGTGATGACATAGATGGTTGTTGTCTAAATGGACGTGATGCAACCAACAAAATTGTGCAGGGTGGGTGGAGAAATATTTATACAGTTGTGTTAAAAGCTACAAAGTAGGTTTGCCTTTTAAACAGAAGGTATTTTGACACTGTTATTGGCAGCATCAGCCTTTAATTTTACAGGTGGCTAGCTTTGTAGTAGCATTCAGCAAACAATATTTTAATGGCATGTAAAAAAATTCTTTAAAACAAAAGAAAGAAGAATGAGAGTGATTTATAATCTGTAATGAATACTTGCTGACATGTCTTTTTTAATGGTATATTCGCGTCTCTGTCTTTCTGGGGGAAGTGCAAACCAGATTTACCTGAAACATTTCTACCATACTAATCAAATATGTAGTATTTAGATGTATTTTTCTTAATTGAGCTTATCTTCTTGGGGCAGTGGTACCTGACTCCGAGGTGTCTAACATTGATTCACTTGATAGAAACTGGGTTAGAGGAGCAAAGATGCTCTATAAGCTTGTGAGAAATGTATGTCAGGAAGAGAAACTAGACTCCTGTGTTCATGTCTACTCACTCAGTGTTGGTTTGTTTACATTTCCATATAGTTTTCCATGCACACTTCCACGTAGTTTTACATTTTCTTAGGAACTTCAATTGTAGCTACTGTTCTCATGCTCCTTATAGCAACTTCATGACAGCAAGTGCACAGTAGGCACTGTCATAATGCATATTCAGTGTTCCATTCTGTGTGCTCTTCAAACACTCAAAGTTCATTTCATATAGACTTTATATGATTTTTCATGTGATAAGTCTGGACTAACAGGTTTGGTTTGTTCCTTTCCAAAGTTTAAAGTTCTGAAAATAAAAGAGGAAATAAATAACATTGAGGCAAGTTGCTCTTTACAGTTAGTCCATGTCTGCAGAGGCTACTCTGTGACAGGTATTGTCTAGTGTAGAAAAAAATCCAGGTCTTCTTGTTAGTGTGTTTGAGGCAGTCAGTAATTCCAGAGTAATACAAGGAACTGGGAATGGTGCTTCAGGACAGACTCATTCTTAGGTATAAAACTAACTCATCCTTCAGATATTCTGACAAATCTGGTTAAAGAATTCCTTATAATGGTTTGAAATTGCTCTTCTTTTACACAATTCCTTTCTTTTGAAGGCAGAGTTGGAAGAGAGTCTGGTTCTAGAATTGCAGCTCAGCCTAGTCCAGTAAGAACAGAGCAGCAGTGAAATCTGGCATTATTCCACATTATGGCCAGTCTGCTAGGTCAGATCTAATACAGACCAAATTCAGGTCCATGCCACCGAAAGGTCTGGTTATTCTTTGCTGCAGTAACAAAGATGATGTTGGAGTTCCAGATGTCTGGTTGACTGCAGCTCCTTCAGGGCAGCTCCTTCTACTTCAGTGCTGGAATTCTTGTGACATGCTGGTTCAAGTTGTTGGAAATACAATTTAAAATTGGAGTTCCAAAGGTAGATTAAAATCAAACCTCCTGTATTACCAGGGTTTTACCTTACCCAAATTTCAGACAACCTCTGGCTTTCTCCTTAGAAGCTCCTAAAGATAATATCACAGATCAAAGAGTAGCCAAAGGCCAATCATTTTGTTGCTATTGCTCAACAAGCTGTTTAACAAAATACTTTTCTTTCACACAAAGTAAATTGATCTAAAGCACAAGCATTTTCTGTCACCCCTGTTATTAAAATTTGTATCCAGTTTTGGTAGTGAAACTCAGTTTCTAGGTTTCTCAAGTGCTGTGTGCCAAGCAGTTCTACTTTCGGAAATGTAGAAGAAATTAATATCCTTCACCTTTATAGAATTGTTTTGTTGTAGTTCCCAATTTAATAGAAAGAACGTTTCGTAGACCTGCTGTGTACTCTGGGTAAGGTATTTCATTTATGTGTGTTTTTCCTTCCAACCTGTTTTTTCCCCTTCACACTGACTGTTGAATGCTTTGGGTGTGCCTGCCTTGTTTCTGCATGGTACCTGGCACAATACCTGCATGGTGAATGCCTTTTGGGGTCTCTAAGGAGTATTATAATACAAGTAATGAAGGTGAGGAACCATCACCATGAGATGTATTTCTCTGCAGAAATAACAAGAAGCATTTGCAGATCCCAGGTTGGGTACGCTTGGAAACATACCCATTTAGTGTGTCTAATACTTGTTTTCTCTGCATAGTTTTATTTCTAGGGAGGTTGTCAGTTGTGATAACAAATTATAACAGCACTACGGTTACTAGAGTAGTGTCTCTTCCATCATCTGGATTTTCTGCACTGTACAGGCTTCTTTTAAACAAATGTCAGAGCCCTGGTTATGTTCTATTCCTCATAAACCACCTTGGAGTTGGCATGCTGGCATAGAGTCATCAAAGCCTTCAAACTCAAAGGTAGATAGTAACTTGAAATCTTTTCACATATAGAAAGGATTTTGTTCTCATGTGGAGTTCTCACATCGTGTTGTCCTGGTTTTGGCTGTGTCTCTTTGCCACTAAAAGAGCAATAGACAGATGGACTTATTCTGCCATTCTCCACTCGAAGGAGGCTTTCTATCAAGTACTGCCTTCTGCTTGTATGATAATAGAAGGGAAAAGCTGAAGGCCAGTGACCTAAGAATAAAACTCATAGATGATGATAATATATAATTTCCCCCCCATTTTCAGAAAGAGAGATTTTTATTTCTGTTACTGAAGGAATCATTCCTTCTGTCTTTTTTGCTGACCCCATGGCCATATTCTTAGAATGATTCTGTAATAAAGAGGTCTTCAGAAGAAGGTATTCAGGATTGAATTTTCACTGTGTTTTTTGCATGTGTTTGTGTAGGAATTCAGCTAGGCTTTATAATAAAACTTGTGGTTCTGTAATTCAGGTTACTGAGGACTTCTGGACATGTCTCATTTGATTTAGAGTCATGTTGCTCTCTGCCTTTTTTCTGATTTCAGCTTCTTGTGAATCAAAACTGCCTGTTGAATTATGCTCTCTGCTACCTGAAGATTTCTTTTAGATTAATTCAAAAACAAGGCGTCCAAATCCTGTTAGGGCTGGGATAGCACTGCACCTAATAGGACTTTTGCATTTCAGAATCCCAAGTGTGAGTCCCATTATCCAACCACTTTGTCTTGCATGTTGTTCCTCTTATTCTCCTTTCAGTGCTTTGGCCCCTAAAATATATCATTTACTGTTGGGAGCTTTCACTTAAGGTATCCCTTCTTTTTTTTCTCTGTGGAACAGAGATAACATACTTCATGTAAGCAAAGAGCTTACTTTACATTAGAAGAGGAAGACCTGACCTCTCTTACTACAAGTGAAACTGTATTTTCCCTGCCTTAAACTACAAGTGAAATACATTTTGCACTGGCTTATAATGCTGTGATTTATGCTGTGATATGCTTTGTGATATTACAATGTCCTTTTGCCTTTGTGTTTGATTTTTTCCTCTCTAATAAATTTTAGTGGGCATGCTGTCAATGAACAGGGGCATTTACCCAAAATGCCCATTGGAGAAAGAGGCATTCTCCCTCCTCCTTGCTGCCTCACAGAAGTAATCCTGTACATTTCCCCCCCCCACCCTTCCCATTAATCCTACTGCAATTTTTTTTCTGTGTCTTTCCTCCGTGGTTTGAAATAGTATTAACAGGGGAGATATTTTTAAATAGAAAACAACTGGAAGGAAACATCTTCCTCCTTCTCTGGTGTGCATACACAAACACATTGCACTCAAACACGAATGAGTGACCAGCAACAACTTTTTAATTTTCCATTTTGAACTTCTCATATCTAGAAAACTGAAAAGTTGCAGTACTTGTTCCTGTTTTTTCCATTCCAAGCCATGCTAAGCAAGTCATTTGCCCTTTCTTATTCAGAGTGAAAAGACTTTGATCCAGTTTTCAGAAGACAATACTCATTTCATACGAATATTTAATCAGTAGAAAATAGGGAGGATTTAGTTTGTTTGTTTAGTATTTAACCAAGTGAATAAGGCAGATTAGGGGAAGGGGGGAGACTGGACCCATAAACAAGGTGATATATAATATTTTTTTTCGTTCTCCTTTTAAATAAATACCGATCAGCTTTATGTTCAGAGACAATAGGAGCCGTTGGCTTAAATTTGCAGTTTACTGTATTTATGGCTGTAATATCAAGGTGCTGCCGTCGTAATTTCATGCCCCAATGAGAAGAGCAAGGTCGAAGCAAATGCTTCCATCGGCATCTGCTAACACACTAACTCATAAACAAGGCCCGGCTGGATCAGGTGGCACGGAATAATACAGGCTAATGAAATACAGCACAGCTTTCCATTACTGTTAGTTTTTACAGTGTCGTCATTACGTGTAATTTATGTTTAAAAAATTCAATTTTATACAAGGCTCTGGGAAATAGGGGTCTGCAGGTCACCCGACGACTTTTAACGGCTCTGAGAGTCCTTATTGCACTCTCCTGTTCCAACAAAATGTTAATAATAAATAATAAAAAAAATCCCCTTTTACTTTTTCTCTGGCTTGCATATCTTGCTCTGTCTTTTTAATTACAAGTGGCTAAGGGGAGTTTGGGGCTCTAGATGATGTCAGGAGTTATCCCCTTTCCTGATGCTCCCAGAGGGGGGTGACTGTCTGCTTGCTTTGCTTTTGTCTGTCTATCAATCACCTGGGGTCCTGTAAATGGAGTAAACACAGCTGAGGAGAGGGAGATACTTAACAACCTCTCTCCCAAACCCTCACCCTCTGACATTGCCCTCCTCTACTCCATTACACTTCATTTTATTATAGACTCCAAAAAGCTTGGCTAGGAAGAGAAACTGCTGCCAGGTCTATTTATTTATTTATATCAGTTATGCCAAAATACTTTTTATTTTAACCTTTTCCTTCCTGCTTGGCTCACTGTAATTCTCTGTGTTGTACTGTCAGTCAGGTTTTTCTTTCCTAGTTTTGGTGCTGTGCAATGAGGTTAGAGCAGCTTTATCAGTTCTGATTGCTACTTAGTCACCCTGATGGGTTAAAGTGTATAATGTTGCTTAAAGATTGCAATTGCATAATTAACAGGCATGTAGGTGAATGAGGCTGTAAGAATTCAAAGCTCTTTCAGTAACTTTTCAAATGACTTTTACTGCTGTATTTTTTGGTGTGACAGTTAAGACCAGTGAAATTCCCTTTGATGTTGGGGTTCCTTTACACAAAGTTTGAGCTGGAAGTGCAGCAGCAGGATGTTTACATTCAAATACAGTGTCTTAATGTAAATGAAGGGTAAAAAAAAAAATCAAAGTGATGTTCCTGAGACCTTGGGGTTTGTTAAAATGTTGGCTCGGGCTCAGCCTCCTGAATGCCCCATGAACCAAGATGTGTGAAAGCAAGTGGATCAGGGGACAATGCCTTTTGACCTTTTGGAAATGTATTCAGCTGAGCATGGAGCAGGATATAGGACCAACATCTGATAGAAGCATCACCCAGCGCTGCATGTAACTGACTGAACAGGTGGAATCATTAGTCTGGATCACATCCCAGAAGGTTTTTATGATGATTTTTTTAAAATGTGCCCATGTTCTTTCTGAGCAGAGTTGACTCAGTGGCTTCCAGGAACAGGAGTGTAATGTCGTTCCAGGGTGCCTACCAGTAGATCTTCCTTTTAGTCATATGATACCATGCACTAACTTCAAGTAGTTGCAGAGTTTGTTGTAGCTAAACAAGTTGTCCGGTTCAGTTTTGCTTTCTTCTTAATAGAAAGTGTGTGCGTGGGTGAGGAAAACGACAAGAGATACCACCCCCTGCCCTGCCTCTGGCCCTGTCAAAGGGTAGCTGTGTTCATTGCTCCCGGGTGGTCTGCCAAGGTGGTAATAAAGCTGCCTTTGCAAACCCACGAAAGGAACTTAATTCATTCCACTACCTTTCCCTTTTCTGGCAGAATTCTCAATTCCTTCCTAACCAGACATTTTCTCCCTAGAACTAATGTTGCCTTCAGGTTGTGAAAATCATGCATGAATTACTGGATTGAGCAGTGCAAGGAGGAATATAATGAAGGAAAAGATAAGCTCAGTGGATGGGATGGGAAAAAGGGTTGTCACTGAAATGTCAGAGCCTGTGTCAGAAAAGGAGAAGAAAAACTTGGTGGCTCATCTGGTTAAGCTCATTGCACTGCAGTTATTGCTACTTGTTTCATCCAGAAAATAAAGAAGAATGGATTTATGGTAAAACAATGGGTTGGGACTTGCATCTCCTGAGTGTTATTTCCTGACTGTCAGAGGTTCTGACCTCAGAGCACTTCCCATATCTGTATGTCTCACCTCTTCCTCATCTGTAATGATAATAGTACTCCTCTGAGTACTCCTCTACTTCAGAGTGGTCATAAGAGGAACAGTATTTTGATGTATGTGAGGTCCTTATATTAAACAGTAGTAGATATTATAGAAGGGCCTAACTAGACAGTCAAGCCTTAGAAGTTCTTGGGCAAAGGAGCTTTTTATACAACACCTGAAGTGCAGGCACCAGGAGTTGTCTGTGAAAACCCATTGTATTCTCTGACTTGCTCTGATTCTGTGTTTGACCACAACTTACAGGGGCTGAGCGACCCCTGAAAACTGAGTGGCCCTGGTGACAAACGTGGAAGAGGATCAGCAAGAACCTTTAAGTGCAAGACAGTCATGGGTGATGCATTCTTCAGATCAACACCCTGAAGCCTGAAAAGCAAATTTTAAGGCTCTGTGAAAATTATACCTAATTCTTTGTGATGGCTGTGGTGCTGTAGAGGAATGAAATGGGTGGCTGGGGGAAGGGAATAGGTTTGCATTCTGTGGGGCTGTGAAGACAGTTTCCTTGCCTCCTTCTCCTCAGCTCAGTCCTTGCTCGGTACCCTCTGCGGTTAGATTATTCCTTGCAGATAGCAATCAACTGGAAGGAAGTGTGTGTCTAATTTGCATGAGATTATTTAAAACAAAAAAAAAGGTCTGCATTAGTCAGGGTGATGGTAAACAACGCAAAGAGATGCCTTTTATAATATAGCTGTGGCTCAGCTTTCAAAGCCAAATATAATTCACTTACAATTGGCAGTTTCCTTTATTGTTCCTTTTAACCTTTTGTGTTCTGCATGGTCTTGATCATGCTGCAACTCCAGAAGAACTGAAAGGTTTGTTTTCCAAAGTGTTGAGAAGGTGGATTTAGACCAGTTTTTCTCTTAAACTGAGACATACCTGTTTGAGAATTATATTAGACACAAAGCTCCAGTGTTTGTGGCACTGCTTTTGCATCTAAGAGAATCTTCCTGCTGGATTAGAACAATGAAGGGACCATGAACACTTTTTAATATAAAGCAGTAATAGAAGGACTTTGAGATATTGGAACAGATGATACTTTGATCTGGTTTAGAAATTCCCACTTTTCTATGTAATTAATATATCAAGGTTGAATAATTTGGGGCATGGAAAACCCATACTGTGTGCATACATGTGTGTAGGGGGTGAATGTGAAAAAAAAGTCCAAAGGAATTTCCAAAGGGAATTTTGATGAGTTATAATTGCTTGAGGACAGTCAGAATGTCTTGTATGTTTTTGTTACTGTGTGTGAGAAATGACAACCATGAAGGCAGGTGTATTTCTGAATCCACAGATGACTAGTTGCAGTGCAGACTCACTCTATATATATGCTTAAGGAATCAGCTCCAGGAGATTATTTCCTTGATACTGGGAGGCCAGGATGGCAGGGCCTTAAAAACATCTTGTTTGGATGAATAAAAAGGTGTTCCAAGGTGATGGCAGTCCCAGTCCTCTCCTCTGATAATTAAGAAGGGATGTAGCTGTGATGTTCTTTCGTACCATGAACAAGACCACTTCACAAGGCAGCAAAAATAGTCCAGGGATGTAATAACCAATTTAATTTGCACTACTTTGCACAGGATTCAAACCAGGAATTCAAATGTGAAAGATTTTCTATCATTCTATCATTCACATCAGGTTTTTCTCCACAGTACAGCAGGGGTTTAATGGAAACAGTGATACTTGAGTGTCCTTAGCTGGCAAGGCCAGAGTAATCCTGGAAATGCATTTAATCTCAAACAGGATGAGAACAGAAGGGGCAAGATGGTTAGGAAACAATAAGCTTTGTTTCCTGCTCTTTTTGTAGAAAGAGGTAAGGATCCTTAGTTATGTACATAACTAAGTGTTAAATATTATCAGATTTGCATGGAAGTAGGACAAAATGCCCTATTTTAGTGGGAGCCACGTTTGCAGCTAGCAGCTAATGTTGTCTCCATCTTTATGAAATTCCATAGTTGAGAGTGATCTGCAGTGTTGGCATGTGTTTATGCTTTCTCCTACATTGGATAATTAGGAGCTGGTTAAAACAGTTTCTTTCTGATTAAGACTTTTTAGCATGGCTTAGACACCATAAATATTGCTTTTGTGACTAGAACAATGGGCTGAGTTGTGTTCCTGTGCTTTTTATTACTCTCACTGCAAGTCTTGTTCCATACTGTTAAGTGGGGTTTGGTTCCTTTACTACTTGAGGCGTTCATCAAATACAATTAAAGGGATTGCAAGACCAGAGATCAGGAACTTCAGATTTCTGATGCTGTTTCTGACACTGACAATATTCTGTTACATTAGAGAAATCACCTAATTTCTCTGTGCAACAGTATTTGCACTGTAGTGTAGATAGAATAAGTATCTGGCAGGAACTCAGAGTATCTCATGTACTCACAGGAATAGGGAAAAGATCTGTTAATAGTTATAAAGCCTTCTGAATACCAGAAGCACTGTGCTGGTGCTTTATGATATTAAATAACAGTTCTGAGACAGACTTGTGTATTTATTTCTGGCGTTACTGTTTGTGCTACAGATTATTCTGTCTAGACCCCCAGTATGCAGGGAAGTTTAAGATCATGAAAAAAATCATCAAAACTTAGGGCCTGCCCATTTTCCGTATTGTATCTCCCTTATGTTAAAAAGTCAAGTGTTTTAAAGGATTGAGGATTTTCATCTACCAGATCTTCATGGATCTCGAGTGGAGGTGATGGAAAGCATTCCCCCATTTTTCTCCCACTGCTGTCATGTTCATACCATTTTCCTCATTGCTCTCAGTCCCTACAGCAGCTGTGTGAGAATCAGGTGGTCTGTCTCTTCTCTTCTGAATCTCTTTCCTTAAAATCTATATTCTCACTTCCAACCTTGCTGAATGTTTTTGCTTACGTGCTGCCTGTATAGTAAAAGGTCCTGAATCACTTCATATGTTCTTTGTAGCAGGGACACTGGCTTTCTACCTGCTTCTGTGCAGGAGAATAGCAACAAATAATACACAGCTACCCAGGCCCCACATCATGGTTGCCATCTGAGCACTAAATTCTTTTTCTAGAGGATGTTTTCTCTTGTTGGGAAAAAATAATCCAGCTGTGCTTCCTTCTTTACAGATGCTGGTTATCATGGATCCTTTAGCTGCTTTTGTTTTTCCCCTTGTTGGCCAAATCTTTTCCATATGTTGTGGCCAATTACAGATGGTCATCCTGGCATTTCCTGATGGCAGGAGCGACTGCACCAACATGTACCATGTGTGCAGCATTACTACAGCTCCGCGTGAAATAAGAGCCAGGCTGCCTTAGGGCAATCTAATCACGCAGCCATAGGCCGGGGCAATGCTAACGCTGAAAGTTTAGGCTTGGCCTTGTTTTGATCTGTTTTGTTATAGTTTTATTTCCTCCTTACATTCTGTGTCCCATTCATACTAATCACAGTCAGTCCTGATTTTTTTCCTTTTTATTTCTGCATTTGTCATAAAATAAAGCAAATTATTCCCGTCTTCGGAAACGATGTAGACTAATTAGTCGTCTAACCCAATAATTAGGTTTTTGTTTCCCTGTCTGTTTTCATGCATTATTGTTAGTTTTTTCCCCTCTTTTTTTTTTTTACACCATTACAGATTAAAATGAGCCACATTTGCAGTTGATGGTATCTTTTTTTCGGGGGAAGAATGGAGAATTGCAATAGAAAGCTACTTCAAAAGCAGCAATAAACTCAAGGATAAATTAAGGAAATTGAATGAGCCACATTTGGAAGCAGCGTTGAGGCTAATATTCTGTCGCTTAAGGTTAAATTGCAACAGAGAAAGAGAGAGGGAGACATTCCAGTGAATCCAAAATTGGGGAGGCATTACTGCTCAAGTCACTGCCAAAATCCTTTGCAGCTTGAAAGGGTTCTGCCTGGCTTGAGAATTTAATTATGCGTGCATCAAGTGGGTAAAGGTGCTAAACTGATTTCATTTCCTCTGCTCCCCCAGGCCTGACAGATGAAGAAATTGACCTGGCTTTCCAGCAGTCGGGCACAAGCACGGATGAGCCACAGTCCCCAGGTCTTTCTACACAAGTGGTGCCAGCTCAGCCCTCTCACCCAGTGGTGTATAGTAAGTAACATTTCAAAAACTATCTGGTTTGTTGCTTTCTGCAGTGATTTTTCCAGCAAGTTCACAGATTTCTGTGCTAGATCCTAGATTTCAGGTCAAATAATACCATACTGTTTGTCAGAATTGGATCCTAAATATTACTTCAAATGCACTTTGTAGTTGTTGATGCCCATGACAAGATCATATTACCCAAGGAAAAAGTGATACAAATGATCATTGTCTACAAACAAACATCATGCGTACTAGCCTGTGACATCTCTTGACCTGAAGGGGTATAATCAATACAAATTAGATTCTCGCCCACTATGATGCTTGAAAAAAGCATTTAGTCAGCATAGGACTCAGTCTTCCCTTCTAAAACTAACGGTCATGCTTCCTTTCATCAGTAGGGGCTTCTAATATTTAGATCATAAATATGTGATAGAGCTGATAGATTCTTGGATAGAAGGTGCTGTAAAAGGGCAACACTATTTCATCTTATTGCAGCAGTGGACTCTGTTCAACAAACTGTTGGACATCGACACAGAGTTTTGTTTTATCTAGGGGACTTACTATCTTAACTAGTTAGGCAACCAGTTAGTTCATAGAATCATAGAATAGCTCAATTGGAAGGAACCCGTAAGAATCATGGAGTCCAGCTCCCTGCTTCTCTCAGAACTACCTAAAATTAAACCATATGAGTAAGAGCAATCATCCACATGCTCCTTGAACGCTGGCTATTAATGCCTTGAACAGTTACTTGAAAGAGGTGTATTTCCAGCATGAACAGCAAGCTGGAATATAAGGTCTTCAGAACTTAGTCTGTGACTTCCTGTGCGTGAATTTAAGGTCTGGTACGATAGAACCCCAGAGTGAATGAGCTTTAATAGTGCTGTCAGGTTGCAAATAATAACAAACAGTTAATATGAATCCCTAATTTTAATAAGCTCTTCCTCTTCAATCTTAAATAATCTGAGGGGTAACAGCAGAAATTCTGTGGACTTGGTTGTATGATTTTGTGTACAAAATACACTCTCGAAGAATTTTTCAAGTCCCAACATAATCTGTATAGACTCAAAATTTACATATATATTTGCATTTTAAAACAAACCTCGCAAAAAAGTATCTAAGCTCCAAACAATAAAAACCAAAGTACACACCATTAAAAATCCATCAAAAGAAGCTGTTTAGCTCACATGTGTGTCTGGCAGTTTGAAAATCACTTCAGTTACCTGCCAAGTATTAAGAATAGGGTTTTGATACTGCTCCTAAACAGCTCTAGGTCAGGTTCTGACTGATGTAACAGTCCATTTAGGGCTGTGTTTATTAGTTTATGGCATAGGTTTCCTATTGCTAGAGACAACACTAAACTTGCTTTCTGTGTTTTTAAATACTCTGGTTTGGCACAGTTTGGGAAGAAAAACATTTGTGATGGAGTTGGGCTCAGAACTGGAATATTTCCGACTGTTGTACTGGGTGTGCTGGTGAGCTCAGGACTGAATTCTGCCTCCTGGGCTAATAACTGTCTGCCATAGCTCATGGAAAATGCCAGAAAAGCACAATCTGCTCTCACAATGAAAAACCAGTGCCAGATCCCTCTTAGTGCTGTCCCTAACTCTTATCACAACCCAATAGTGGAAGAGTTAATCTTCCCTTATTTTATAGTGTTCCACTACTAAGGGTAGGGCAGGAAAGAAGTGTACAATTCAAAGTGGAAAACACTGTCATCATTGTTAACCCCTGTTAACCCCTTTATCACTGTATAGGATATTTTCATTTTACTATTTTGGCTTTCTTCAAAGCCCAGCTCTCAATTTCTACTTACTGGGCAAAAATCTTAACTAAACTTTAAACACCAAAATGTTCCCAGTAACAGCCCCAAAGAGAGGTCTGAAGGCATCATTCTGTAATGCTCAGAAACCAAAGGTGAATGAAAATACCACCAAAGTAAAGCTTTTGAAGGGGTTGTAGTTGTAGAGCAGTGCTCCAGCTTTGTGATCTGATTGCTGCTTTTTAAATCATTTGAACCAAAACCTTTTGCCTGTGAGCCAGCCCTTTTTAGCAACCCCCAAAATGGGGGAAATAGTGACAACAGGTTTCTTACGTATTGTTCTTCCTTGCTCTAGCCACTCTTTGTAGACCTTCTATTTAAGTTTAACCTCTTAATGGATGTAGGAAAGGAATGAAAAGCTAAATATATTTATATTTATAAAAATAAATATATGGTATTCGTTTGACCAAAATACTTGTTTTGCTCAAGTGTCATCTGTGCCCTGTTCTAGTCCTTGACTGGTGTAGTACTGGTGATGGTCATGATGGATCTATCTTTGTGTCTTTCCGCTACATGCTTTGCATGGTATCACAACAGCAAAAAGAGTATGTGGATTTCTTTACAGCTGATGGATGTGGCTGTGCAAAGGCTCTTTCAAGGTGCCTTGTTTGCTGTAGGTTATTTCCTCAGTTGGATGATAATGCTGTAATGAATATTTCTGAATTGCTCCAAATCTGCTCCAGGACAGTTGTTTCTGTGACAGTTTACTAAGTCAATTTATCTTTCACAGATTTGTTAGGAGTTGTCACGTACAGAGAAAGATAGATACTACTTTTTGTCTATCTGTTACGCTTATCTTCTTACAGAGTATTCATGACACTAGTGTTGAAATGCTTCAAGGTTTGAAGTTCAAAAGTATATCTGAATGACTAATGAGATGGGTAGACTGCTGAATCTATAAGTTGGCTCGGTAGTGGGAACAGCTCACACTGGAAAAGCTTATATTGAAAAAAGATTATGAGCTATATTTGCCTTCCCCAAAAAAGACATCTGAGTTTCTTGTGAAGCACCATCTGATCTGCTGGAGTTTAGGTCTTGAAGTCTGTGAACCACTCTGTGTTTGATATTTTTGGTTCTTTTTAAGTTGTTTTTTTTTGGAGTAATTTTGACACCTCTACAAAAAATCACAAAACTAGAGAGAAATTCTTACCCCCCACAGAGCAAAAAGGAGAAAGAGCTGAAGAAGGTACTGTGCTGAAAAGCAGTGGCTAGTGCCTTCACAAACCCACTTTCTTCTCCATCTCTCCTCCCCACAAGGTGTTGCTGCTTCATGTTTAAAAATGATGTTAAAACTCTGGTTTCCAAGTACAGAAGTCGAGGATGGCTTCAAAACCATCTCAAGAGTTTATTAAGCAGGAATGGAGCAAACAGCTGAGTTGGTGATCTCAGCAACATTGCCAGTGTAGGATGTGCATTCTTGTGAGTGAGAGCAATAAATCATGTGCACACCTTTTGATTTGCTTAATCTCCTGCTATTGTCAGACCAGTCTCTTCTCATTTTTAAGGTTACACGAAATAATTAATATAATTTAAATCCTTCCTTTTGTACAAATGGAACTGCTAGTGTAGTTATTATTTCATGTTCTAATGTTTTGTTGGAAATAGCTGTTACCTATGTAAGTACTTTCTTATTCTTGAAATAAGCATGTATATATAAGCCTTCAGTGTAGCATAGTCCCAGTATGCCCAGCTCCTCTTAGTTTGCTCTAAGAGAAACACTAATAACTTTGGGGAGGAAGAGACAAGAATTAAGTTAAGTTTCTAGACACTGTATTTTCACTCAATACCATCTCTGCTATTTCCCCTCCTGTTTTGAAGGAGTAATTCCTTCCCTCCAGTTTGTACTTTTGCCAAGAGGTGTCAAAACTGCTTAAAAAAAAGCTTAAAAAAAGCTTGAATTTGATTAATATAGAGAAACAAGACTTTGCCTGACTGATAATAAAACTGATAAATGACATTTGAATTACTTGTAGCAGTAATTTATTACATAAAATATCTTTTATTTGACATGCGATTAGTTGCTGGAAGCATCACTCAATCTGACTAGTTTAAACATGCTCTAAAATGAACCCCCAGTAAAAAAACAGGGCTGTCTGCTGTTGGCATTATGAAATACACTAATCCAGCAATGAGGACAAAAATCTGACTTTAAATATTTAAATGATTAATTAGGTTTATATTTTTTTTACCTTTCTAACCCCTATAATTACAAGCAAACTCAGGGGAGTTTCTAAGCAAGGTGTGCAAAGCTGCCTCATCATCCAGTTCATCACCAGCGTTCTTCCCCATGGTGTTCACAGTTTCCATTTATGGGGGTTTGTGCAGATTTTACACCTGCTTAAAAATCAGTGACTGCTTTTCTTGCCATTTGGATCTTCTTCTCCCACCCTTGTGTCTTCATTACGTGGGAGGCTGTATAATGCAGGCTGTTTTCTCTTACAATTAAAAATGATACCTAGAATCCAGACTCTTTTTTTTCCCCGATGCCTTTCCATGGCTTTGCTGTTTGCTCTTGGAAAACCACCTCTTCCAGCCTTAGTTTCTACAGTTTAAATGTGGGTACTAGTGATGCTGACCTTACTTGGATGCATGAGGCCTAATGAGTTGTTGTCAGGAGAGTTAATTCTGAGATAAATGGGGATCTTATAACCAGTGTTTACTCTGCAAGTGCAATTTCCAGTTGCTTCTGTGAAAATTAAATGTATTTACACAAAACACAGACTTACAGCTGGAGAAAATACCTGTGTCCTTTCCATTTGCCTTTTGAAGGTCTCTTACGTGGAATGGTTTGTTACTTCCACCGTGCCTAAGTGGAGAGTAACTAGGCTATTAGTGGTTTTTCACTTCTCTGAATTCTGTTCCAGTTGTGCAAGTAGGAGATTGAGGATATGTGAAGAAGTCAGTGTGAACACTGAGGTTACAGCTGAGAAACTTGTAGCCCTCTCTCCTCCCCATGTTTTAGATTAGAATATTGCAGAGAAAAAGGAGGGTTGCGTGTGGATTTTAGGCAGAGCTGTGACATTCTTCATAACATTGTAAAGTTGATGTGGTCAATCCAGAGCCTTTACTGTGTCCCTCACGCACTTTTCCTCTCCCCCCACCCCTCACTTTTTTTTTGCCACAAGACAGAATTATTTCACACATCTCTAAAATGAGTAAAATGGCATTTCAGCTTCTTGTCTTTATAGACTCTCTGAACTTTAGGAAAGATCATTCTGGTCCCTTTTCATTAATAATGAAAACCAGGGGGCAATAAAATGTTCTTAGCTCCAGCATTATCGGAATGGAGGGAGAGATGAGTGAGGTGAAAGGGCAAAGCAGACAGGGTCCTACAGGTGTGTCTGCCCTCAGAGGTCGCTGCAGCATGGAGGTACTTAGGGACAGCCAGTCAAGGAGTGTCATGGACAGGGCACCCCCAGACCCTGAGGTTAATGAACCCTGTTTACAAGAGGCAGTTTACTCTGGAGTTGCCTTGTCATAGAAGGGGGTAACTTCAGTCACAAGTTCAGGGCAAAGAACTGGTCAATCAAGAGACTTCAGATACCAGAAATGACAGTGGGAGCAAAGGAGGTGAAAGCGGGATGGATGACTGGGGTGTGCAGCAAGATTAGCCAGAGATCATTTTAAATCCTGACATGTACACAGCCAGTTACTGCAGCTTAGCTGATGTGTGTTAACTCATTAAGTTAAAAAGTTATGATAATTTGATCATGTGCCTAAGCTCCAAAATTGCAACTGCAGCAACCCAAAATACTCTTGGTGACACTATTCACCTGTTCTCACAG
Source organism: Loriculus beryllinus (assembly GCA_039877255.1). NCBI lineage: Eukaryota > Metazoa > Chordata > Aves > Psittaciformes > Psittacidae > Loriculus > Loriculus beryllinus. The sequence goes on from JBCJKH010079603.1 coordinate 16,356, forward strand.
AGCTGCTTTAGTTTGTTCAGATTCTAACCAGTGGATGATTTGAGGAGCTGTGTCCTAAACTGTTGCAAGATGCTATGAGTGCCAGTATTTGAGAGCCAGTGCCTGTTTGTAGGGCTTTAAGGCTGGTATTAGGAGTAATTCTTGCAATGAAATGCTTGTAGAACATCTCAGCAACAGAAAAACTGACAACAGATGAGAAAAGCAGAATGGAGAGAAGCTTCCAGCCAGTTTAGCCTCCCTTTGAAAGCCTAAATTGAAACTTTGTAGAAGAGAATGCATTTCTGAGACATTACATGCAATGTAGATTTGGATCTGTCTGTTCGGAGACTACACCGGCCTCCACCACATCAGTTCTGCCCACATCCTGCCACTGAACTTTAGGAAAGATCACTCTGCATCCTCTTTATTATTAAAGAAAACCGGGGGCAGTACAAGATTTGTTAAGGGAACTGCGAGGGAGGTGAAGGGATAAAGCTGGTGGAAAACTACAGGTATCTTCTGATTCTGTTTGAAGGAGCAGAGCACACCGGAGCTTTGCTTTGCTCTGTGGAGTCTCAGCTTCTGTGCAGAATTGTGTGTTAAATGGCTCAAGCTTTTATCTACTTCTTTCCCTCTCTCTGTAGGTATTTAATTGTGTATTTTCTTTCTGCTGTTTATGTGTTTTGGTCTCTATTTGTAATTCAGGCTTGAAAGACATTGGCCCATAATTGCTAACACAGTGTTCATAAACCCATATACTGCCTTGATAGATTTCTCTCCTTTCTCAAAACCCTGCTTTCCTTTTTTCTGCGTTCTCCTGGATCTCTGGCTTTCAAAGATTATGATAGTGGAGAGCAAGAGGTGCTCAAGTAATGAGTTAACCTTGTCAGGTATTAACACTGCCGACAGGTATCTGGGGGAAGTGCAGGCAAAACCAGCTTGATGGAACTTGTGCAAGGCCAGTGTCAGTGCTAGAGATCTGGACAGATGTTTCAGTGTCCTAGGCCTGCACACTGTACCTGAGGGACTACCAG
>JBCJKH010079603.1:17468-43367 GCA_039877255.1 Loriculus beryllinus
AGGGACTACCAGCATCCTAGTGCCCCTGCTCAGTAAATCTGTGCCTGCTAGGAAGCAGTAGACCTGGCATTATTCATTACACTCTTCTCTAATAAAATAGGAATGCAAATGTCACCTGCAGTTCTGACTGTGCTTATTTCTTCATTTTGGCCTTTAGGTCCACCTGGCTCCAGATGGCGAGATTATGGGGCTTTGGCTATCATAATGGCAGGAATTGCCTTTGGGTTCCACCAGCTCTACAAGGTAATATCTCCCTCACTACTTATGCACTGCTTTGAGAGAAAAATGTTATGCTGCTTGTGTTGACATGACCGTGTTGGGTTCAAGTTGCTGAAGCATCTCTGTTCTTACTGGCAGTGCCATTGGTGTGTGTGAGAAATGTAGACATTTAACATGAAAATGCAGTCAAAAAGTAGCAAGCAAACAAATCTAGATCTTACAGTGGATCTCAAACTGCTAGAAACAAAGTCATTTTCATCATGTATATATATTTTGGAGTTTTTTAAGTTGAGGAAACTGAGCACAGTTCAGTAAAAGGATTCTTCCAGCACTAGCCAGCAGGCATTACTGTCATAGCCCTGGTCTAATGAGTTACCCACTGGTGATCCTGCACTATGGGTAGGAAAGAATCTTCTTTCACAGTGGAAAGAAGGTGCTAATTTCCAGCTCTGCCATATATCCTGTAGTTCTATTCCATTGTGCTTAGAACAAGGTAGAACAAGCATGTGTCTGCTTATGTATTGTAGAGACAGCAGCTCCTTCTTATTTCTTGTGCAATGTTTCTCCAATTGAACATACTCTTTCACTCTGGATTGCTTTCCAGCAGTGTGGTAAGTGACGTTAGATAATGTCTTTAGTGACAGTCATATTCTGTGGCTACATAGAAAGACATTAGTGGTTCAAGACAGCATAGCAGAGTGTGAAGAGCTTTGGTCCAGCAGAAGTTGTGTTTTGTTTTTGGAAAAGGGACAGAGATGAAGACTTAACAAGAGTTTGATGGTTTTCATGTTTGTTCTTTAGTTAACAATTATCACCTCGTTTAGTAAAATCTATTTTACAAATAAAAGTGTTGTCCTTCCAGTTAAAAGCTACTCTTCTTAACCTGTCCTATCGATGATTTTCTGGCTCTCAGGAAACAGCATGTTCCATCTTCGCAAGTAAAGTTGTTTGACTTAAGAGAGTGGCTTTTTATGGAGATCTCTTATCCCTATGTTTTTATATTAAAGTAATGATGCCAACCTTACTGATCTTTCCATTCTTGCAAAGAATGGTGGATCTGATAAGTGTCCTGAGAGATGTTAAGACAACAGCTGCTGGGCCTTGCAGACCTGAACATAAAAAGCTAAATGACACACAGCTAACACATTTTTGGCATAATGTCAGTGATGCTGTTAATATATCCGACTGCTGTATTCTTTTTTTGCAGATCTTGCTCTGCTGTCTATCCAAACCTCTCTAACCTAGCAGAGACTCTTACTCTTTCACAGGAGTAAAACATCTTTGAAAAGAGTTGATAGATTCCCTCTGCCCTTCATGAGATTTTGAGGGAGTTTGCAAATAGTGATTTTTTTGTATGAAGGATGGGATGCTGGGATACAACATAGTTGTCTGTGTCTGCTCTGTGAAGATTTAGAGAGAACTGTTTAGGAAAGTCATCAAAATCTATTTGCTTTTTAGAATGTCAGAGTGTAAACGTATACATGTACATGTGCTTTGTGAGGGCAAGAGCTGTGCATATCAATGCTGAAAGCTTACACCAGTGCTAGGAAGTATAAAAGAAGTGTAACACATGCAGCAGTCTGTATGATCAGGTCCGGCTCAGAAACTATCCTGTATGTTTGCCTGTGCAGTGGGTGTACGTGGATCAAAAGTTGGGATAAAGAAGCATTGACAGGCACTATCAGGGCTATTTCCACATCCTAGACCATCCTTCTCTGCCATTCACCTGCCGTATTGTGCTTGGATTCCTCTGGCCTTTCTTGGGCCTTTCTCCTCTTCTTCCCACTTCTATATTTCTTGCCCTTTGGATGTAGCTCAGGTGTTGTGACGTATCAATGTGATCACATTTGAGAGCGTATGATCTGAAATTTTACTGTGTGTGATGGATGTTTCTGTGGGCTTAGAGCTGTCCCAGGAAGCCTGAAATGGAGTTAGGAACTGGTTTTAGCAGCCCAAAAATGTATCCACAGAACTCATATCTTCTCTTCTACATCTTCTTTTAACACCTACTGTAGAGGGAATTTCTTTTCTCAGCAAAGTGTGTGGATAAATGATCACTGGCTCTGTGGTAAAGACTGAGGTTTGGGTGGTGGCCTTTGAGGATGTTTCAGGTGCATTAGAAAAGACTGTTTGCATATCCCTGTTTCCTAAAAAACTTTCTGTACTCCATACAGAAATACCTGCTTCCTCTCATCATGGGAGGCAAAGAAGACAGGAAACAACTTCAGAGGATTGAGTCAAACATCGCTGAAATGAGTGGCAGTGTGACACAGACAGGTAAAGATTAATGACTCCATCAATTCACTCCTCAAAGCCTTTCTCCCTGTAGCCTCCATTCTGCCAAGCCCCCCACCCTTTTCTTTCCCTCCATCTCCACTTTATGTGGTGACTTCATTTATCTGCTCTGAGAATCTGTTCACATTTGCAAATGAAGGCGCCGTCATTTCGGTTTAATTTGAAATTGGTTGTTTACTGTCGGCGCGGCCTCAATTAATTATGTTTTTACGGAAAGGCTCCCAACCTCAGAATATTAATAAGGAGAATAAAATGACAGCCTTTCGCGGGGCTGTAAAGTTCAGGTTTAATTTCTGCTTCTCACATGTTTTCAGGGGCTTCTTTTTTTAAGTCTTTCCCCCCCATTTTCCATCTAAAAATCCGAGAAAGGGTCAGGAGAGTCTGTAATTACTGTGCCTCCCTGACCTTAGCCACCTTCTCTGTTATTGACTCTATAGGGTGTCTGTTCATTACCCGATGCCCTAATGATGGTCTGGATTAGCTGTTGCCTGTCACACCAATAGAGGTTTTAATTTTGTTTTACCAGCTTGTTTACTGCCTGGAAGCCTTGGATAAAGTAGCAAAATAGTAAAAGTTGGAGTCCAGCAAAAGTCTTCCAGCGCTTGGTGGGGTGTAGAAGGGGAATACAGGGTGTTCTCTTGAAATAAAAGGGGGAAAGTGCAAAAGTATATTCAGTTGAAGGGATAAAAAGAGTATGATTTTCAACAGTAGGTTTGTTAAAGATGTTGGGGTTGGAGGAGCTGGTGGGTTGAGAGTGGGAGGATGCTCATTACATCTCTGAATGGAGGGTGTGAAGAAAAGCGTCCTTCATTTCTCATGATACACTGAGGTCAGTCCTGAGACCAGCCTCTTCCCAGACTGGAGGTATCCCCAGTGTTTGCCTGTGTGAGGCCCAAGATAGATAAATGATACAAACATTCTATAAGTTCAGGGAGATGTACAAATCATAAACCAATATAATTAGAAGGGAGAGGTTTTGGACGGATATACTGTGGGCTATAGACATCTATACAATGGAAAGATAAACTAGAAATACTGGAGGTTAGATGCAGTGCAGGTAGATTACCCGTAGTGCAGATAAATCATATGGATTAAAGTGAGCAGGCGGGTGTAGATAAATTAAATACAGTAGGAATAGAGGCATCTTTGTAGCTAGACAGCAGGAAGGGCGTGTGTGAGTGTGTGTATGTGCATGTATCTCAGTTTAACACTCTCATGCTTTTTCCTTCACAGTGACTCAGTTACAGACAACTTTAGCAGCTGTCCAGGAGCTGCTAATCCAGCAACAACAGAAAATCCAGGAACTCACTCAAGAACTGGCTGCTTCTAAGGTACCCACTCTCACCTCTTTGCTTTTAGAACATCACCACCTATCTTCTTTGGAACATGCATGGCTTCTTTTGTGGGCACATGGAAAGCATCTCGTTAGGTTTACAGTCCAGCCTTCAGCTCTGTCATATTTCCCACCAGTTTCTCTGCACCTGCCTTCTCCATAGGCAGTCTGTTTAAAGCACTGGATATTAACTGGGTACTCAATGAAATATATGTAACTCCTGAGAGGGCTTTGCTATTTAGCTTTGGATGCAGCCTTTGCATGCAGCCTATTTAATCTCAAATGCACTGCATTTGAGATCAAATAATTTTGCAGTTAGTCCACTGACAAAAAGAGGCAAAGTCCAGTTGTGCAGAGGTTTTATTTGTGTGTAATACGTAATTTTATGTGTTCATATTTCTCCTGTACCTTTATACAGTATCAAAACAGTGACTTTATCCTGTTCAGCCAAGCACACACTTGAAGTACTGTGTTTAAGTCACTTGTTCAGATCCAGGCCAGGTAATGGCTGAATAGTCTTACTATTTGGTTTCTTGTTTCAATGATTTTGGTCATTTTAGTGTAACAGGTAGGGTAGCCCCATCACAACCACGTTAGTGATGCACAGTTGCTCGTTCCCTTGACCTTCGCAGTAAAACCATCAGCTCTGACTAGTTTGTGTTGTTACATGTGGAACTACAAGGGACCACTTTTAACCAAAATTGATTTTCTTTCTGGTGATGAGAATTAGTGGTTTGCATCTCTAAAGTACTTTGCATCTGTTGGCCTAAGCATTCTGTCAGCCAGTAAGTGTTGGCTCCATGTGAGCTGGAGTGGATTTGAACGGGTCACACAGAGATGGTCACAGACTTGTGATTATTCATCTTGCACTATTCTCTGTACAGCAAGAGAGTTTTCTTTTTAATGGGAAACCCCTTAGACAATGTTTACAATCTTTTACCTATTGCATGAACTGTTGTTTTCTCCCCTTACCTATACTTTAATGTCATACAAACCCTTTGATGGTGTGTAACTGGTGGGCCAAAGCTGACTGTGTGGTGTGCACACTGTACAGTAGGAATCCCTCAGTGGCACAGCTGTAAACCCAACCATGAAAGCCAGTTTATGGTCCCAGCACTCTACTTCAATTTTCCTTGGGAACTGTGGCCTGTCAATGGCCTGGAGCCAGTCCGGAAATTGGAAAACTGTTTTCAGGTCTTAAGTGTTAAGATTAAGACCACATGTTGAGCTTTAAGAAGGGAAAAGGGCATAAGAGTCTTGGTGGTTTAGAGAGTCTTGAAGAAGTTTTTCCTCCCCCCTCTCTACCCCCTGCACTGAAATGGTAGCACACATTGTTATGATATCTAAACCTCATGTGTACAAAGAAAAACTTGGGCAACCCCACAAACCAAAGAATAAAAGCTGTGTTTTCTCAGCTGTAATGTAAGTTTTTATATCTGCTTTTCAAACTCCTACTGGCGTGCTGTAAAAAATTAAAAAGAGGGACTTTAAGTAATTAAAAAACACACATAAAAATTCAAGGCTTGAGTTTTCTACAACTGTTTTTTTAAAGAGACTGGCTAAAAAGCCCCAGATGTCAGATTTTATTTCTAAATCCTAGGCATCTGGCACCATATGTGTTTTGGAAATTTGAGTCCTTTGCAGGCCAGTGAGTGGAAATCACTCCCTTGTTAATGTGCTGCTGCAGCTTTCAAGGTCTTGGAAAGCCAGAACAGTGGCTCCTGGATTCTTGCTGTCTGAGGGCTGGGAGTGTGAATCCCGAGGGAACGCATCTGTGTATATCACAGCTACTACAGACTGAGCCTCTCCCAGCTCACAGGGTTCATGGCCCAGAAGTCAGTGCGAGGAGTGCTGGCTGTGAAGGTGTTCAGGGTTACTCAGCGCTAGCTGAAGCCTGTTTAAAGAATAAGTAGGAACAATCAGTTCTGGCTACATCTAGTAGGAATTGCTGAGGAGGAGGTTTTCTGTGTTATTCCAGTTCCGGCTTCCTTAGTCAGGGGATTTATTAAGAGCATGTCTGGAGTGACACTCACAAATGGCTTCATTCTGAACTGCTTTTAGCAAAAATTAGTATGGGAAGTGCTAGACATGAGTATTCTTTGGTCCCATACTCAGCCCATCACTACAGGACTTACTAGGGTGTAGAAAAAGTGACATTTATGTACTATCTCTGAGTTCATACTTTGATCTTCTTGTCTTCTTTTTCATGTTCTAGGCCACAACTTCCACCAACTGGATCCTGGAGTCACAGAATATTAATGAATTGAAATCTGAGATCTACTCATTAAAAGGCCTTCTCCTGAACCGGTACGGATCAAATGTGTGAGCAAATTCTTGTGTGGGAAAGGGTTGCTTTCTGGGATCCTCTCAGTCATGGAGAGGAAAAGCATTTCCAACAGGAACTAGCTCTATATCCTGTTATTACTATTTTAATTTGTACTCCACTATCACTTTCTATTTACAGGTCTCAAAATGCTTTTCAAACTTGCCTTAAATCACAGAGCGCTTTGGGCAATTAGTAAGGTCTTTCCTTTTTGTTTATGATAAAGGAATTCTCTGCCATTCCCCACAGTCAGGATGACTCTCATCTGAGGAGTTGACTGCATTTGCACCTGCATTCACTTACAAATAGAGTCACGTCTGGATACAGCTCAGCTGACCTGTTCATGGTTAGGGCATAACCAGGATGAAAAGAATCGCACTTCAGGAAAAGCCTGGTTCTCTCTAATAGCTAGCTCAGATATAGACAACTTATAATGTAGATGTCTGAAATGAGGTGATATAAATCCCAGCCTGTGGGATAGTCGTAAGAACAGGGATCAGATCTCAGTTCTTGAGGAAATTCTTTTTTTCCAAGTACGTAACTTAAGGGTTTATCTAGCTTCTCAGCTACTGAGCCATTTACTCTGATTTGATTCTCTTGCCTCTTTCTATGTCTTCTCAACTCATCTGTTTACTAAGAGATGGACTTCAAAGATCAACCTAAGACTCGACTAACCATGTTCTGGATCTCAGCAGTGGGGCTTTTCAGAAGTCTGAAAAGTGTGTTGTTTTTAATATCCTTTCAGATTCTCACTACACCTGCCACTCCTCCCGAGAGTCACTGGAGAGAGCTTTAGAGGACTGAGGACACATACTAAGCTACTGTCTGTTAATTAGTAACAGTTACTGCCTCTTGATTTGGGTCCTACTAGCGTCACTGCTGGGGAACAAGCATTACTTAATGGCACCTCCTCAGCAATGGGAAAGTTGCAGCTGGGGAGTAAATGCTTTCTGGAGAAAAAGAAAACTTCCGGGAGAAGCTATTTTATAACAAAAGAGCAAACGTCTCTGCAGTGACAAGGCAGCAGCAACACCAGAGCCAAGAAAGTCTCCAGTTTGAAATTGCTGTTTGCAGTTACAATGCTGGTTGAATAATGCAGGCATTAGCTTATTGCACTCACAGGAGATGGAGGTTAGATCAGCAGAGTTCTTTGATGGCTGCTGGTGGGAGGATGAAGAGGGAGGTGAGAGCAGCTACTGTTCCTAGTTCAGTCTAAGGAAGTGTAATCTGCTGTGTTTGAATGCTCACTGTAGGAGAGCAGCCAGCTTTCATCTGCTCTGTCCATGGCACGAGCCAGCTCACCTGAGGAGCATGAGGACTCCCTGCCACACAGCATCCTTTTCAGACCTTGATCCGATCTCTCATACTCCCACTTTTCACATACACAAGCAAGGATGCAGGGGGAGTACTGGATCAGACATGCTTTTTGGCTTTGCTTTTCATGATGGGTGACTTTCTGAGGACACCAGTGCTTCCCACTGCACTTCCATTTGCCCTTTCTGGTACTTGGGTTCTCCTGTTAGGGTTGGGCTTTAGCCTGCCACTGTCAGATCCTTAAAGCCCACCTGGAAATGACTCAAGGACAGAGCAGCCAGCTTTCTCAGCTGGTACAAGCTAAGAGGATTCCATTCAAGTCAGAGAAGCTGAACCAGTTTGTGGCAGCCAGGACCTGGCCCAAACATGTAAAGTGCATGCTGGGACTAGGAGATAGGCTCTGGATTGCACTGAGCCACAATGCAATAGCTGAGTATCACAGTGGAGGTGAGAGCCAGATGGTGAAATTCCTTGGCTCGGGCACAAGGACCTGGTGTGTCTGACTTCTTGCTCCAGTGGGAATTTTCTTTAACAATTAGTGATTGTTTTATAAGGGGACACCCATGTCTTCCCACAGGCAGCATTCCTGACTGCTAGCTTACTGTGTGACACTGGCCAAACCAGATCATTTTAGTACTTCAGATTGCCCAGCTGTGATATTTTCTGTGGGTGTAGGCTTGATTACTGGGTGCTTGTAAAGCACTTTGAGATTCTGGCTGAAGAAGTGGCCTTGGGTTTGTTCATTTATGTCAATGGAGACTTGCAGTCTCAGCCCTGCTTTACCATTCTCTCGAATGATAACCCCTCAGTGTTTGTAATAAAAACCCCTTTCTCTTCTTTTCTTCCCCTCTTCCCTCCCCCAAGGAGGCAGTTCCCTCCCTCCCCTTCGGCTCCTAAGATCCCATCATGGCAGATCCCAGTGAAGCCGAGCTCACCCTCCAACCCTGTTGTTGCCAACCATAATAGCAGCAGTGACATCTCCCCTGTCAGTAACGAGTCTACCACCTCATCACCAGTCAAGGAGAACCACAGCCCTGAGGGCTCAAAGGTCAGCTGCCATCTCCTGAGCACCGAGGAGGGCAACAAGGCAGTGATCGACGTCAAGAGCCAAGTACGGATGGAGGTGCAGGGGGAGGAGGAGAAAAGGGAAACCAAAAGGAATGAAGAGGAGGAAGAGGATGATGAGGATGATGATGTTAGCCACGTGGATGAGGAGGAATGTCTGGGTGTCCAGACTGAGGACCGGCGAGGAGGGGATGGTCAGATTAATGAGCAAGTAGAAAAGCTACGAAGACCTGAGGGGGCCAGCAATGAGAATGAGATTGACTAAGACACCCTGGCTTCTGCTGCTGCTGCTGCTGTACATCTTCCCTAGGCTCCTGCACTGTCCCCGGTGCCTCTCCCATTTTGAGGAGAGAAGTGCCACCATCCTCTCCCATGATCCTCCCATGACTGACCTTGAGCAGGGTCATGATTGCCCAGAGAACAAGGTGGGCCCTGTTTCACCACAGGGCTTTGCAGCGTTGCAGTGGCTTCTCCTCCCCTCCCAGATCTTCTGCCCATGAGCTGGGGTCATTGCCTAGGCTGGAAGACCAATCGCCTTACCATGCACCACAGCTAGAGAATCAGTTCTCTTACAAAAACACCATCTCTCCCAAAGCAGCCAGCCTCTTCGCTGCCTCCTAGTCCTCTCCAGTTTCAGAAACCAGTCTGTCCTGAGCTTTTTGATTTCACCAGCCTTTAATCCCCACAAAAGGCCCAAACCAGGTCTCTGTTTCCCAAAATAACCCTCTGGTTTATTTCTCAAACTACTTGATATTCTGTTGCCAAAAAAAGAACGTTTTAACCCTGAATTCCGCACCAGATCTCAGTCTTGGCTCTCCCAAGCCTTATGTCAAGCCTCAAATTCCTGAAACTACCTAGTATCTAAAAACACTAAATTTCTGTGGGGTCCAAAGAACACTGTTTCCACCCCACATACTTGCATTCATCAAAGTGGCCTTTTGCTAGAGACCAAGCCCAGGTTTCATGGCCACAGTAAAATCCATGAGAACAAGTGGCTTTGTTGCTGATTGCTCCCCAGTAAAAGAAGGTTTAAAAGAAGCTGACTCCACTCATCCCAATTATTACCGTTCCTCTTCCAAAGACAAGGAGCTCACATCAACTTTTGACTAGTAGCCCTGAATTAATACAAGGTGATAGTAAATGCTGAAACAGTTAATTCTGAATCTTTGCAATGGTTTTTAGCTGGGTTTTCTCCCTAAATACGGAGAAAACACATCTTAATGACCAGTGACAGGCACCTTCTTCAGCAAAGCAGTCTCTACAGAAGAAAGAACAGTTCCAGCTCTGAGGTTAACCACTGGCCCTTCTTGCCCAGTCCAGCCTTTTCTTGCCCAATTGGGGCTTTACACAAGTGAAACCAGTGAATTTTGAAACCTCTCATTTGCAGCATTGTGTTCTCAGCTGGTAAAATGGTGGTGTCCAATTATATTATTCACTGCATCAGAGCCTCTTAGCAGAGCAATTCTTGTAACAACTGAGTCTCACTGTCCTCACCAAGCAAGTGTGCTCGTCTGTGTGATCATGTATAGATTTCAAATATAAAATATGATTGTATATAATTGTAATAAATATGAGTTACCACTATTTAACACCAGGCTATTACTGGATTGCTGTGGCTCTTATTTTGGGATGGTAAAGGGAGGGAAAAGGGACTATCACAGAAATTCAGTCCTTATAAAATGTTTTCTGAAAGATGTTTATGGTTGATTTTCTGACTGTTCCAATACTAGGTTATATCAGCAGGAGGCAGCGTGGAGGACAGTGTAAGTGCAATATAAGGTACAATATAAAGAGCACCAACAATGCTGTAATGCTGGGTTGCCTCTGGTGTTCCAGAGGACAAGGTGGATGTATCATCTGGTGAGTAAAATGCAGCTATTCCAGTGTCTATCCTCCCAGCAGGAGGCTCTGGAGGGTGCAGAATGCAGCATCCCTCTCCTTCCACCCCCAGCAGCAGGAGGTGCTGAAGGGAGTGTGTGAGATATCCCACAGCCCCTTGGTCTTATCTATCAGCAGGGAATGCTGTGCCGTATCCCATGACTGCTCTAACCCTGCCATGTCAGTGCAGAAGCCATTGAAAGAAATGGTGTGCAGCAAGGAACTCGTAGCTACTGCAGTCCCATCTTTGTACAGCAGAAGTATTTGGCTCCCTTCTTAAAAATGAGGGATTTACTTGATTCCTGAGTATTTGGGTGTCTGGTACACAGTGACATTTTCCTGCTCAGGGGGAGCGAAAGGGACCTTCATATTACTGTATTTAGACCTGCTGCTGAATGTGATGATTTCTCATGCCTTAAATGGACGAATATCTTCCCCAGGAGTGAGTGAGTGTGTGTGTGTGTCCCTCTCCCTCTCAGTCTCTCTCTCCACTGTTTAACGTTCACAAAGAACGTCACGTTTAGCTAAAACAGGGCAAATTTGAAAGTGTTTAAAAGGAAAGGCTTTCCTTAAGAGATGGCACTTTTCATTTCTCCAAGCCAAGAATCCTTGTGAAAAGAAAACATGACTGAACACAGGGATGTGATGAAAAAGTATTGTCCTGCCTGTGTACATTTTATATACATAGAAGGTTTTGAAAATAGAAAGTGCCTGGACAACAGCACTTGCTGAAATGTGGAAAATATTTTGCTGAGGTATGTGCCTTGCAGAGTGACTTACGAGGTTTACAGTACAACCATCCCTGCGGGTTCAGTTTTCTCCCCTTTTCCTCCATGTTCAATGCCTTTACCTCAAGATTTCTGGTGCAGGGTAAAAGGCAGTTTTCTTCAGCTGCTCTCTTCCCTCCCTTAGTTGTGCTTCTTACAACCCTTACCAATTCAATAGGTCATTGTTTTTCCTTTCCCCAACCTGATGAATCCCAGAAAACTCCATCATAGCCATTGTTGCTCAAAAAATCCAACTCTGGGCCTCTGGTTGCTGATGGGATGTTTGTGTACTTTGTTGAAGAGATCCAACCAACCAGCAGAGAATTTGGAACAAGCCGAGGCCTTCTTAGCAGCAGGTATTGTTGTGCATCATGAGTTTTGTTCCCCAGTCTCGTGTTCCTTGCCTCTCCAGCATAGCAACAGTTGTGGGGTGTTTTGGTCCTTATGAACTATGTAGCCTCAGTGCTAACTTGTAACTAACTTTTCCTTTTTGTTTTTTGCTAGAAAAAAGCCCACTTAGATCAGTTGCCATGTGAAATGTTTAGCCCGTTGGCCATTAGGCACTGGGAATGGCATCATATTAGCTGAGAGATGACCAGATAGCAAACCTTTTATCTGCAGAACAAGAGAGACAGCAGCAGCAGTCACCCACCATCTGGCTGTATTCAAATACTCTGTTTTACTGTGTAATCTGCCTTTGTTTTGACACAGGAAAAAGAATAACAACACCCTGGTTGGTGAGTTCAGTGGGTTCATAACATGGTTCCTATAGGTCCTTGATGCTGTATAGAAAGCAGGTGAAGGGAGCTTCCTCTGAACACTGTTATTTGAGCTCATTTCAGTGAAACCCTGTGAGCCTGTGCTCTCTCTCCTAGAGGAAACAATAACAGACTGGTGCTTTCCAGTAATTTGAGGATATAAAAGCTCCATTTTCAATAACTGCAAGAGGAATCTGGAGAACTCAGAAATGTGACAAAGTGGGAACAGGTTAAAAGAGGTATCTGCTGATCATCTTTATCCAATCTTCCTCACCCACAGGTGTGACAAATAAGTCCTATGCATCTTCACCATCAGAAGCAGGAAGGATTTTTTTTTAATTGCCATTTGTGTGTTGAGAGTGTAAGCTAACAGTGTTGGGGATCAGGAGGGGGGGGATGGACTGTAGGATCCCATGTGAACTTGCTGCTTTGCTGCAAAGTATTTTCCTTATAAGTGTGCCTCAGTTTCCACATGTGATAGTAAAAAATATTGGCTGGTAAACGCAAAGATGTGACAAAGACAAGCTGCAGACAAAGCCAACTTTGGGAACCAGGTTTCATGCTCACACAAAAACCCCAACCCCCCATTAACTGCTGTGCCCTGGAGCAGGACCCCTGCCCCCTTTTCTGGCTGTGCTGTGGAGGAGAGCAGTGGAAGGCTGTAGAACGATGCCCAGCTGCAGTCACTTTACCATAATAGCCCTTATTAGGGGGGGACAGTAGTTCCTGGGCTGCACAGCTGTATGAGAGGAGCTGCCCTGCCCTCCCCTCCCCTCCTGCAGCAGCCTGTACTGGTCACTTGACCATCTTGGCCTGGCCTGGAGACAGGAATTTTAGATCTGGCCTTTTCTTCTTGCAACTCACGTGCTTCTGCCAAGTAAGTGCTTTTTAATAACTGTTTTTTCTTGATTTTGTCTTCAATAAAGTGGGGGGAACTGGTTGCATTTCCAGTGGCTGCCTCACCCTGGTCTGGGGCTTGTTAGGTCTATCCTGATGTGTACTGCTATATGTATATGGTATATGCTGGGATGCTGCCTGGAGCAGGGAGGAAGCTGTGGAAAAAGCCTCTGTCTGCCCCATGGCTTTCATTTGCAGTGACTACTGCAGAACTAGAGGCTGCCTTTGCTTTTCCTTTGGTGGGGCAGTGTGATGCTTGAGCAAAACAAAGGCTTGGCAGCAAGTCCAGAGTAGCTTTTTGTTGTAAACCTGTGGTGGTAAAGTCAAGGTCTCCGTGCTTACCTAGACCTTCCACACTGTACATAAGTGTTTTTCCCAAGGGCTTTGACAATAGGAAGCTTTGGGAGGTCCCTTCTTTGTGGTGGTGTTTTATGTTAAGCACAACCTGTATGTGGTGGTGACCCTGTGCATCAAAACCTGACATTAAGCTTGAGCTGAGACTCTCCCTGCCTGGACTTGATCTCTCATACCAATGGGTGGTATGCAAGTGCAGAGTAAGAGAGGGACTTAGCCTTCAGGGATTGAAAACATAAATAGAGGGATGCTGGGACGTGAAACACAAGAAACCATTTACCTGAGGGCACAAGAGATAACTTACCCCTTTCTGCATTTTCCCTTGTATCATCTTATCCCAGACTGCTGCCTCCCTCAGGAGTCAGTCTCTGTAGGTACCTTCAGAGCTATGTTCACCTATTATGCTGATGGAAGGCTGTGTCTTACCACTGTGTATCCTCTCAAAAAGTGAAATAAAGTAATGGAAATGTACCTAAGGTGAATTTGGGGGTATGAAGGAAGAGGGATGGTGTAGGGCTGGGCCCAGCTCTTCCACTTGCTGTGCAGTAGGAGCTATGAACTGCGCACTTGTGGATGGAGGGGCTGGCATGGGCTCTCCCAGCTGAGGGAAAAAAACAATCCCATCCACGAAAGGGAGCAAGCACTAACCTAATAAAGGCACCAGCTGGACGGAGGGAAAACCAGCTCTTTGGGAAAAAAAAACCAGCCTACAACCTCCTTTCATTAGAAAAATAATATATTTCATCCAAATAAGGTAAAAATATTTGAAATGGGGCAGAAGTGAGCACTAGGCAGCATCTGTCAGGCCCTTTCTGAAAAGGGGAAGATTATTAAACTCAATTACAATTTATTTTTGTAAAGTGTCTTTTGGACTAAAAATCTCCCCAAATGCTTTGCAAGGACTGCTCAGGGGTTCCTTCCAACATGGAGCATCTTGGAAGAACGCTCCTGTTTCCCCACCAAGCTCTTCTTTTCTGCATCTGCTGCAGGGTTTAACCCTTCAGGATTTTACTTTGTTTTTTCTATATTTGCACAAATGATGAGAGATGGTTTGTGATGCTGGCTCCAAGTACATACTTGGGAGGGGAGGGAGGCATTTGACATGTTTTTTCTGGTTTAGGTAAAATACTTGCTTTTCTTTAGGACTCTGTCTCCTGAGGGAGAAGGTGATTGGTTGGATAGGGCTGACTGAGAGGACCCAGAAGTACAACTGGCTTTGTTGTTTTTCCTTCTGTGCCTGTCCCATTGCCAGCCTGTTTGTCTGCCTCTCAGGCACTTTGTCTGCCTGGCGTACAGCATCCCAGTTGTTGGGTTTTCAGTGGTTCATCATGCCTGTCTCCTGATGCCCAATGCTCGCCTCTTGCTAACACTGTAGTAGCAGAATGCTTTCACCTTTATCCTTGTTTTTGTAAGTTAGTACTGATGTTTTATCTGTGTGGAGCGAGGGTAACGTCTCCTTAAAATTAATTTAGGTGATTTTTAATTCAACCAGAGCAAATTCTTGGGTGGACATTTTTCCATCTCTTTGAACAGATTGGCTTTACTTAAACAGCTTCGACTGATACATGCATTCACAAAAGACTCTGTGTGAAATTGCTGCAGCTTTCCTATGTAGATGACTGACTTACTCTTTGCTTTCTGCACTCCTACAGTATCAACAGTAGATTTAATCTCTGCATGCCTGTTGCCTGCTTGCTTTGTATGTTTTGTGTCTGTGCATTGCTGTGCAGTAATATCAGTGCTTCCACTGCGGCAGCCAGCAAGTTTTGGGTGTGAGATTTGGGTTCCTTCTTGCTTCACAGTCTCTTCTGTTCCCCAGAAGGAGCTAAGTGCAGCCTGATATTTCAACTGAAACTGGAACATCCCACTGTTGCATCTATTTCTTAGCTCCTTTATAACCCAACTCAAACCCACAGGCAGAGTTTACTGATCTGTGTAAAATAGAGATGTAGTGGTTGCCCTGGCAGCGGGTGTCCTGTCTGCAGTTCTGCAGAGGGGATGGTGTGTTAGCTGTGGGGAGCCATCTCTGTGTGGTGGCTGTTAGGGCCTTGGTAGGTGCTGCCTCTGGTTCCCTTCCATCTCATGGGTGCAGCAAGCTCCAGCTGAGACATGGCTTGTGGGATTGGTGCCTGGTAGCTCAATGAACAAGCTTGCTTCCCTGTGAGGGGCTCTCTGACTCGCTTTGGTTACAGACCAAATGGCTATTTTTTTATCCTCTTTAATGTGTTGGACTGTAGAGCTCTGATGTTTAGGCAGAGCTTGGCTGTGGCCTTGGGATCACAGGAGGGTCCTAGGGGCTGCTGGTGACAGCAAGGGCTCGGGGCAAATGTTGGTAGCTAACTTCACAGCGAGAGCACAAGGCAGCACCCTGCCCTGTGGGAAGGGGGCAGGGAAAGGCTGAGCCTGCCTGTCAGATAAATCTTGGTCTGTTTACTTAAATCCTCAGTGTTTCTTCATTTGTTTGTTTAAGAGTTTCCCTGCCAAAAAAGAGCAAAAGGAAGGAGGGAAGCTGCCTCCATTGGCTACCCCTCCTCAGCCACGATGGACCTGGGGCACTTCAAGGGCCAGAGCACCCTGCCTGCCCCAGGCAAGGTGAAGGGATCTGCCTCTGGAGGGACCATGTTCCTGTCTTTGGAGCAAGCACTTGGCCCTTGGAAGGGAAGATGCATGTTAGGGACTCCAGTGAGCCCACTTCTTGCCCCAGAGCTGGCATGAAGAACTTGTCGTCCCTTCTAACACTGCTGTGCCTACAGATGCTGTTTAGTGCCTTTCTCTCCTCTTTGCCCTCACCCCTTTGGTGTAGAGACTGTTACCTCCAGACTTAGCTGTTGTCAGCTTTCAGCTATTGGTGAAGTTTGTGCAAGGCAGCAGAGACCCAAAAAACAGGGGCTTCCTGCCAGGATGTGGATTTCCACTTACCAATAGAACAGAGGGACTCAAAAGCATCTTTACCTATCCTTACCTTTTCATAGATACTCATAAAAAATACCAGGCGTAGTGCACATCGCACATGCAATTCCTTCCCATGTTCATGCGTGCTTTCACCTCAACTGCTGTACTTTCCTTGCCCCCACACAGGTATTGGGCACACGTGTGTATTTTGCTGTAGCTGTGCATGTGCAGGTCTCATGTACAGATATATTTATGCGTGCTCTCATCTTCCCAGGTTTGGTTGCATTAAACTAAGTTCTGCCTTGGTTTGTAGAGAAAGGCAGAAATTATTTATTTATTCATGTGTGTGTGCACGTGCATATGTGAAACTCCTCAAGCATTCCCAGCAATCTACATGCCTTTTTTTGCTTGGAAGAGGTACAAGCTGCTCGCCGACTTTCTGAGAAGTCTTTAAAGTTCATGTTCTCCTTGAAGATGATGTGAGATTTTATTGTCATGTTTGAAAGCTTCAGTCTTCTATGCAGATTGCATGCAGATTGGCGGGGGGAGGATATTTGGCTATAGCTCCTCTCCTTCCCTTTCCCCAAGAGCTGCTGCTTTAAAAGGCCTTCAAAAGGGCACCTGCAGGTTTATGAACACAATTTTGTGCCTGTGTGCGACTGCCCAGCAGTGCAAATGCAGGACGTGGTGTGACACCAGTGGTTGATGCAGTCTCTGTGTACCTTATTGTTGGTTCAGAACCTTCCTTCTTGGGATGGGCTTGTGCAGGACTGGTAAGGAAACTTCAGAGGACCTTTTAGGCTTAAACATTTGGGCCACACTTCTCTGTTATTATACTTGTCCCTGGCTTTGTGTGATTGTACTGGGTGTTAGTATACTGCATTATAATGCCCTGTGAAAATATTCTTCCAGGAAGTCTCAAGGCATTTATTAGCTGTTGGCTGGCTGTTACCTGGTGATGGCCAGTGCCTGTCTTAGCTCTCACAGCCTGAGCAGCATGGATAGTACCAAAAGCTGGCTCAGTTAATTTTTTCTCCATTGCATGAATGTTTTTTCCCCTTTTGTGTCTGTGTTGTCAGGATTTCTACTTCTGGCCTCTTGTCCTGTTACAGAGAGGGGGAATAACTCTTGCTAGTCTGCTAAGAGATGTAGGAGTCTCCAGTGCTGCCACCCCATCAGAGACATGCCCTGTTTTCTCAGTAGTAGGTATCTCTAAAGCTGCAGCAGCACACGTGTAGCTCCCCTTTCCTGCCCTATAGAATCCCCTGAAACTGGGCTCCTGTGGACATCTCAGCCACACTTCATACCCAGGGGCTTGACCACTGCTCTTCTGTTCTAAAATCCTGCTCAGCTCCAAATTTGATTCTCTAATCTAGAAGTATAATGATGGGCTTATTTAACAGAGCTGTTTCCTTAGCAAGTCTCCAGGCCTCAATGTTATTTAGCCTTAGAAAGCCAGCATTGAGCACTGGTCCTTGTGAGCTGTACGTTATGCCCAGGATGTGTTGTGTGTCACAAGAGCTGCTTTTCCTCTGTACCAGTAAGCATCAGTACTCTGATTTTCCTTCTGCTTTGGTGTAAGAGGTGTTGTGCTGCTGGGGTAAATATCCTCCAGAGTCAGACATGCTTTACTGCACTCTGTACTCAGCTGAGCAAGCTGCGAGGAGGATTTGGCTGGGCATGTGCTCCAGCTCTGCACACCTGATGGGGTGGCTCAGTGTGACCGCTGGCTGCCCTACACCAATTGCTCTGCATGCAGCTCCCTGTGAGATGGGCTTCACTAGAGGGGAATTAAGGTTGGAGCTGATAAGAGCTGGTAAGAAAGATTCCTGCAAATTAAATGAATGCTTTCCACAGTATAAAAACTGTTCCTTGTAGGTCTAGGACATAAGGAGAGGTGTAACTCAAAGTATCATTTTCCTAGTTATTGCTAAAAATACCCTTGCTAGGCTGTCTGTGAGAAGCACTGCGATGAATAGCCGTGATCATCTTTCCGAGCCACCGTGATGGCTATTACCTTCATTCTCAGCCAACACTGATAATCTGCTGTCTTCATTCCTGTCCTCATTGGCTGTTACAGCTCCAGCAAGGACAGGTTTCCATGTGCTAAGGCTGGACTAAGCACGTTTGGTTAATGACATCTAAAAACCAGGATGACTGGAAGCAGCAGCAGAACTATCTGGTCTCCCATTCTGTGTCCTGGAATACCTTGAGCGCTGCTTGTTTATGTTTGAGGCGGTTGAACTTCTGCTGCCTCTGTTGGTTTAAAGTCTTGAATTGCTTGGAGAGGTGAAAGCCGTGCTCCTTGTTTGAGGTTTGTGTCTGGGTTGGTGCCAAGGGATAGTTCTGCTGTGGTGGTGGGTGCTGCAGGCAGCCTGGTAGTGTGCTGAGCAGTGGCTATCTGCTCTTACGTAAAAGGGGCAGTGTAGTTTTGTGGCTGTGTGTAACTATAGGGTCCTGCACTCACAAAAAACGCTGTTCCAGGGGTACATTTGGTGTAATCAAAGAATAATACCAGCTGCAATGCCCAGATTTTGTACTGACATTACAACAAGCAGCCTCGCTCTGTGTCTGCTGCCTTCTGGATGCAGAGCTGCAGATGCAGTGGTGAGCCTTTGATTTTTTTCAACTTGCAGCTTCTCCCACGACTTAGTCATTCTTGCATGAAGTGCAGCCCAGAGCTCCACACAGAGCAGGCAGGTTCCTGCACGAGCTTTCCAGCAGCCAGTCATCTTGTTTGGGTCCCCTGTTGTCCCCCCCTGGAAACACAGTCATGTAAATACCCCACGTGCTGTGGGCAGAGCTCCAGTGAGGACAAACCTCTGTGCTCCAAGGTTGGATTAGGAGCATGTTCAGATAATGACATCTGAAAACAGGATGGCTGGGAGCTGCAGCAGAGCAATGAGGGGGCTTTGAAAGAGAGAGGAGTCTAATCCTCTCTGCTAATAAGGAGGCAGCTGCTGCCAATGCATCAGGCTTGGCAAGCACTGCTCTGCTGCTCCTGGGTGCTCTGACGGGTGGCAGGTGCAAAGACGCAGCTGCTTTGAGCTAGGAGGGGAAGAGCCACATGGGAAGGGTTGTCTTTGCTTTCTTCGGGTAACACAGGACCTTTGACATTGCTCTTTCCCCATCCCCAACAGCACTTTGGCAGGACAGGCAGCAGAGCTGTTTCATGCCAGGAGCTGTTCATTTGGCACCGCAGAGGCCGTGAGCGGGGTTGGATGCAGACACGAGACACCTGCTGCTGGTGCAGCACCAGTTGCATTTCCATGGCACTCAAGCCCAGCCTTATTGGGTAAGCAGCTGGATGTGTGTGGGTCTGTGGCTGCACATGGATGTTCACAGTGCTTGTGCCTCACCAGTGGAAGAACAACTTTGGGTAGGGTGGAGGGCATGGGGGGGGGCAACACAGGGCAGCTCTTGTGCAGTTATGTCTTGATACATGGACACTGGGATATGTGCTGGCAATGGCTTCCTCTGAGGGGTGAGTACTTGGGGACGTGTTGGTACCTGGCAGATATTGTGAAGGGCAATTGCTTTAGAGCGCACAAAGTGTTCTTCCCAACAGCCCCAAGTCCCCAGACTGACTTGCATCTACTGCCTCGTTCAGAGCAGGTATGCTGGTGATAAAAGCCTGTTCTAACCCACCTCCAGTGTGGAAGTGCCCAGGTCTGGGAAGAGCCTTGGCTGGAATGTTGGGGACAAGCTGCATCAAGCATGCAGTGGTTTTATCTAATCTGTTGTTCCTTTACAGTCAGCACTCACATCTGCTGGGTCAGTGGTACCAGGCAAGTATTGTGCCACTGTGGCTGTCAGGACACCCTTTTGCTCAACAACAGTCATCCCAGATGGCAGTGGCTGTACTTTGCAAGCACGCAGTGTATGCAAGTTTCTGCAGCAGGAAAAAGCAATGGAGTGGCCAGGTAAGGAATGCTTTCCTTCAGCTCTTTGATGTGTGGCATACAGTTTTACACGTTCTTGCTAAGTTATGTCAAAGCACAGAGCTTCACGTTGCATTTTAGTGGAGGTAAGTAATTTATTAGCCCCACCCCCTCTATGCAGACAGGCTGTTTCATTCATGCACCTCATCTCTCTTTTGTTAGAGAGATACTGAAATTGATTTAGTGGGCTTTGAATGTCACTGTAAGGTTTCAAGTGGGTGGAACAGCAAGCACAGTTCCACCATGGATCCTCATCACCACCCAGAGTTTGCAGGCCAAGGTAGGAAGGGAAAAGTCAATCTCTGATTCTAGGTCCCAGTTTAGCACATCGTGGAGAAGCATCAAGTTTATCAGGGGCCCTGGTGGGCACTTCCAAGTAAAACTATAGGGCTGTTCAGAAAGGTTGAGGCCAGAGTCCAGATCAAGAGCACTCAGTTCCCACTGCACTTAACACTAGTGCTAAAACAGGGGCTGTTCTGATGGGTGCAGGGCCCTGGCCAGCTTTTAAGACCCAGACTGCTCCAAAACTTGTTTGTTAGCTCTTAGACAAATACACCCTCCTCAATGAAGAAGACAACTTGATCGCTTAAAACGTTGGGGTTTTTTTTCCAGTTTTTATTGAGTGAAAATGTCAAACCTTGCATCAGTCATGCAAAAAAAAAATCAAATAAATAAAACACATATATTAAATTTCTAATAGCACTAAATTCAAGTGGAAAAATATTCAGTTCTTAATAACGCAGGTGCTGAAGAGACCAGATTCAAGTAAATCAGAGCACACCATCCTGGTTAGGGTGTTGGGTTTTTTTTTTCACTTTCTGCATTTTTTTGTCTCAAAACCTATATATATATCTATATATCTATATATATGTATATACATATAGATATATACACACACACATATATATGTGCATACATATTATTTTTATATTTATATATATACACATACATATTTATAAAACATTAAAAAGAGCATTGGTGGTTCAAGCATTTATTTCCCCCCCTCCCCCACGGAAAGAAAAAAAAATAAAGCAACAACAAAACAAAAAAACCCAAAAAAAATTACACATTTAAAATTCAAAATGAGCTAGCAATGGCTTATAGTCCTAGTGTGCAATATGGAGATTACAAAAGGCTAGAATCCTCCCTCTTTGTCTTTTTTTTTTTGTCATTTTTGTTTTTTTAAAGTTATTTTTTGCTACATTGGAAAACTTTTTATTATTTTTTTATTATTTTTTTTCTTTTTTTTTTCTTTACAAAATTCCTTCCACACAGACTTGAATCCAGTTGAGTTTGTGGCTAGAATGAACAATCTAGTCAATAGTTTTTGATTTCATGGTTTTGTTTGCTCTTCAGCAGTGAATGAAGCAGACTCAGGAGGGTCCTTCTCAGGTTTGATTTTGGTTGGTTTTTATCTTGGTTTGGACAGAACAGTTCCATTTCCTCCCTCCTCTTCCCCCTCCTCATAGGCTGTTGTCTCACCCTCTTTCCCTGGTCGTTCTTTAAGCACAATAGCATTGTATTAACAGTCCTATTGATATGATCAAAGTGCAAACTCACCTCGCTGCAACAGGGATCTTTGTGCTGCTGAGGCCTCTGTTCAGAAAAGCACTTAAGCGTGGGCTTAAACCTGTGCCCTTCAGCCAGCATCTGCTTAAGAGTTTTGCTGAATTAAAGCCTTCACATAGCAGAATAAAAAGCTGGGTTTAACTTTCTTGACTTTTGTTGTTGTTGTTGTTGTGAATAGAGACATAGGAAGAGATTTACACAAACAAGACTTGGAGAAGGTGGAGTAAGATGTGTTCTGGGGGTATGGCCAACCTGCTGGGTGGCCACTGTCCTGTGAGGGGCCAGGCCCTGCGCCGGGGTTGCATTTAGCAGCAGCCTCTTGGGAAGGAAATGTCATTCCCTGTGCTGGCTCCCAGAGAAAAGGTGATGAAAGTTCGGGAGAAAGGCTGAGATGTCAAGAAGTAGAATGCCTTGGGGGAAAAAAAGGAGGAAAAAAAAGGCTTTACTCTGCTTGTGCACAGGGATTCAAACTTTGTCAGGGAGATGAGCAAATGATTAGCAATCACCTCTGAAATATTCAGTCTGAGTGATATGTTCAGTGCCAGACTGTGACAGAGGAAAGAGAATGACATTTTTCAAGAGAGTATTCACATGTCCTAATGATAGGATCCTCCACTTTTCCTGATCAACCAGTACCCATTCTATGGAAGACAAGGCAGTTATACCAGGATATGCATTTTTTCCTCTACATAACAGAGTTCCAGTTTCTTGCTCAGAAAAATAAAAATCATCCTTAGTTTACAATCATTAGACAACTAATTCCACACTGAAAGTGCCCTTTGAAGAAGTTGGATGGAAAAAAATTTTTCTGATGGTTTGACTGAAAATTAGAGAGACAGGTATTGGGAAGGCACTGGGAAGGTAGGGCTCAAACAATTGACAAAAGGGACAAAAGATTAAAAGAGAGCATTCATTTAGTGAAAAGCAGAACATAAAATTATGTTTTCACAGTCCAATGACTACTTTCTTCTTCCACTTCTCATAATTTACTACATCTCAGTATATTTTAAGACTTTAATTAGCATACAAAGATCTGAAATCCTTCTCCCCAGATTAATCACCTCTACTCACATCTTAGTTCAAGCTTCATAAACATAAACAAGTGTATAGAAGAAATATAAGAGAGCCAAATAAAGCATTATTCTATTAATGGAAAGAATAAAACCACAGAAATACATGAATGTATTTATATAGGTCAAGATACTGACTCATTAATTCCCATTATTTATGAAAACATCCATCATGAGCGAGCCAAAATGTCAAATGACATTTTTACTTGACAATAAGAGTGTCATAATAAAGAGAAGTATTTTCTATTCATGCAAAGAATCATTTTGTTACCTTTAGTAGCTTTGTTTAAAAATATATATGTTCAAGTGCAGAAGATTAAATTCTTTAGAATAAACTAGGTTGTAATTACTTGAGTAAGGACTTCAATGTTGAGTAATTCAATTAATATTGAATATATTCAAATAACATACATCAATTAAAACAGGAACTTCCCATTTCACAGACCAATACCAGTAAACAATGACTAACTTACACCTTCACTTGCACAGAAAAAACGCAAACACTACTGAAGTGTAACTTCAATGACAGATGTCCACCACTCCTTGCTTTTCAGGAGTATCCAGAGGTATGAAGAACTAGAGCATAGCAAACATTTTCATTTGAAAAATGGAAGAAAATAACACAGGAATAGGTATAAACAAATAAAATTAGCTTCATCTGTCACCATGGGTGGATCAAGACCTAACATTCATGGGGACAGAAACCATATGAAGTCCTTGTGCTTGTTCTATCTTCTTACTAAATTCATGTTTTGTCACTAATGGCAGCAGAGGAAACCTCGAAAAACACAGTCTTACTCAATATGCTTGCTCTGCATTGTACCAGTTTCAAGGCAAAACTGAACTTAAAATTGAAATTGACCCTTGTAAAGAACTGGTTTTAAAGATAAGGCATTTTAATGATTTATCTCAGCAAGGCTTTTCTTAAAAAAATCCAGTAGTCAAACAGCCTTGCTATTAAATCTTTACTGATAAGAAAGTGGAGAAGCATGGCATGGTTTGTATATAGTTACAACACACGTGTCCTGCTGATGAAAAAATGAGCAAGACCTCAAGTTTGTGTGGTTTTAAACATTTATGGAGTAGTAGTCCTTCATGTCCATTCTGTAGTCATAGCCATAAGCTGTCAATTCAAAAACTGCTCAATGCACTGGCTTCCATGTTTTAATACTCCTACAATGCTACATTTTAAAGAATCACCCTTAAATATAATAACTTTCATCTTCTCATGCAAAACCTAACATTTTATTCTTGGATAGTTGGAATAAAATGAACAAATAAAGCACAAATCTCAGGAGATCTGATGAGTACAATGTGGGACAAAATAAATCAATTTAGGATCTGCCCTTATACAAGAGAGATGCCTCTAACATGAGTGAAACAGAATCTGAAACACTGATGGATCTTTCAAAACAGGACACTACCCTATTTGCAATCAGCATAGGGAAAAAAAAAAAATCTTTGTTGTTACTGATCATTTCTTGACGACTGGGTAAAAATACAGCTTTTTCCACAGTGTTAATTCTCTGGAAGTCATGCCTTTCGAAAGTCATATGAGAGTGAACTCATCCTAGCCTTCTGTATTACATTGTCTAATGGACATTTTTTCCAGATTAAAAAGATAGAAGAGAAGTGTCCTTTACTCTCCCACTCAACACATACCCATTACTATCCGACTGATGTTATCAGATCAATATACAAAGTACATAACACTAAGCATATAAAACACACAAAAGAAAGAAGAATTTGAGAACAATTTGTGAGCTGGGCTCTAACCTTCTCTAGCCATTTCCATACACTGTAAAGAACCTAGTGTGCACTGACAGTTTGAATTTTAACTTTGAAATTTTTGACCTTACTATATCGTAACTGAAAATTGATTGATTTCTCCAAAACTGCACCAATTCAGAACTTCTGTTGCCCTTAGGAATATCTGGACGTCTAGTTATCCCTTCAGCTGCAAAGGATGATGGTGAGCTGTTCCTGTGAACGCCTCATCAGTCTTCCAGAGGAAAAAGCTCTACAGCATCACTTTGAGGAAGCATGAGAAATTGTTTAACTGGAAATGCTCACGCAACTAACTGTCAAGTCACTTTGAATATATCTATTTAGAATAACTTCCAATCTAATTCCACAAAAAGTAGACTAAGTTAAAAAGCTCAAGGTTCTCAATCTGGTGTAAATATCACTGCTTTTATTGTCTTTCTGTTTCTTTGTTCTTAGAAAGCATTGCTAATCAAAGATCGAGTTTGGTCCTTATCTGTGACCCAAACAAGTGAGAAGAAATGTGCCAGCCTTGAAAACATGAAGACCCATCCAAGAGTATAGAGTTCCTGTTTGGCTAAAAGCCTACAGAGAAAAAAAAATCTGGTGTTTTTTTTTTTTTCACTCTTTAAGGAAAAGTTTTCCATCAATTTTCCTAATTTTAGAAAGATTATGCTCCAGTACAATCTATTATAGTTTATACTTAAGTCTCACAAAATAGTATTAATTTCAAATAATGAAATTAATTCTTAGAATTATTATTCCACATGCTATTACAATTTGATTTATTCTGTGATCGTATTTCTCTCTTTAGATTTTCTAGACTGAGAGTCTACTCACACAAAGCAGTTAGCTAGGCCTTATTTTGGCATACAGACCTTAAGCACGCAAAGTCTGCACTGAAGACTTTGCTGATATCTAAAGTGTACACTGCTGATTATTTCAGATTTCACTCAGAGTTGGTGTTTCTGTTTTGGTTGATCACGCTGACATCCTCTTCTCGAAAACTACAGTTCAAGTTAACACATTGTTTAGGAGCAGCAACGTTCGGTGATCATGACTCAGAAAAGACTTGTGCAAACACCTTAAATGCTACCATTTGAACAGGACCCCAGCAAGTATTTAGAATATTGTCTGAAGAGAAACGATGACAGTTGAGCCTGACTAACCACTGTGCTAAGACGAGTGAGTGACCTGGCAGTCATACCATACTCTTGCTTACCACACCCTGCCAGGATCAACAGAAACATGCACGGCACTGCTCTTTCTGCAGACCAAGCCTGCAGCAGCAACCCCCCAGCAGACATGCGCAGGGGCTGAAGGTGGGCTCTGGTCTTCTAGGGAACTCAGGTCATGCTGCTGGCATTTCATAACCAAGGCTGAAATCTGCCTTGGTCCCAACAAAAGTAACCATGAAAGCTCCTAATGATTACTGCTGTGCCGTGTTTCCCATTTCCCTC
>JBCJKH010079612.1:19918-34923 GCA_039877255.1 Loriculus beryllinus
CTGTGTCTTGAATGGTTCAGATAAGGCTAGATGAGAAAGTCTCATCAAACTTCAGAGGTATGGTTCTCAGGTTGGTACTGGGAACAGCGCTGTTCAACATCTTTGTTGGCAACATGGACAGTGGGATTGAGTGCTCCCTCAGCAAGTTTGCTGACGATACCAAGCTGTGGAGTATGCTCAACCACCTGGAGGGAAGGGATGCCATCCAGAAGGACCCTGACAGGGTCAAGAGGTGGGTCCAAAAGTCCTGAAGTTCAGAAAGGCCAAATGCAATGTTTTGGATGTGTGTTGGGTCAATCCCAAGCACAAATGCTGGCTGGGTGGAGAATAGATTGAGAGCAGCCCTGAGGAGGACTTGGGGATGCTGGTCAATGAGAAGCTTGACATAACTTGGCAATGCGCTCTTGCATCTCAGAAAGCAAATCACATTCTGGGCTGCACTAAAAGAAGCATGACCAGTAGGCCAGTGGAGGTGATTTTCCCCTCTACTTCACTTTCACAAGACCTAGCCTGGAGTACTGCATCCAGCTCTGGGGCCCCCAACACAAAAAGGATGTGAGCCTGTTTGAGTGTGATTATATTTTTAAATAAAATGTCACGGCCCTTTCATACAATTGCTATATAAGTAAACACTCAGTTTATCTATCTCTCTTTTACTTTATGAATATACAAAGATGTTAAACCAAAACATCTTACTAGTGCCATATTTTTTAAAGTGCTTTTGCCAACACAAGATTTTTTTTTTCAGCAGAAGGCCTAGTAATGTGAGAAGAGGGCATGAGGTCCTATAAGCAGAAAGTAATGGCAGTTTCATGCAACACGTGAAATTATAATGCATCTTATGAGTAAATCAAATCACTTTTTTTTTTTAATAATTTCCGAATTCCACAGGGGCCATGAAACACATATTTAAAAGGTGTGCAGAAGGACCTTATTCATTAAACAGCAGAGAAAAGTAGTTGAAGCTTTATTAAAAATTGACTAATAGGCATTCCAGATAATTGAACTGACAGGCTGTTTTGACAGCTGCAAGCAAAAAAGTGCTTGCTCTAAACAGTTGGTGTAAATCTTCTAGATTTCTGGAAAGAGAAATGATGTACTTGTTTAATTTTAATCAATTTATAAAGCTAAAAAAAAAGAATCTAACTGTTCACCTGACTAGTTGAAGTTATGCTAATTGGAGGTACTGCCAATCATTTCAATGGTAGGGTTTGAACTTTTCCAATTTCTCAGAGAATTTCCAAGTTCTCAGAAATGGGAAAGGTGGAAGGTGAATGCTTCAAATGTTTTGGCTAGCAGAAAATATAAATTAAGATGAAAACATAATTCTGCATTTGATTTCCAGAAAAGCACCAAAATATAATTCTGACTTAAGTTAGTGGATTTTTCAAGTGTCTATCAGCTTTGAAAATCAAGCTGCAACTAACAAATACAACGTACTAGGACTAACATAAAGTAACAGGCAATTATACTGTCTAAATAAAACACCTTTAGGTGTTCTTTTACTCTATGTATGCAAGTATACACTTTATATCCTGAGTTAGAACAGATTTATTTTCCTTATAAAACTCACAAAAAGCCAAAAAAATGGGATGAACCTACCACAGTTGTGTCACTTCAGCTATAGGCATATACAGAATAAGAATAACACAGCAACTGCTTAAAGAACAAAAAAAATCTTACAAAAATGATTAGCCAACACACTGAGAATAGTCTGTCTGGTATTTAATTATAACATCTCTAAAACAGAAGGACACATACAGAATTCCTGAATGTTCTTTTTTTTTAGTACTATTAAATTAAAATAAAAAAATAATCCAAACAAAAAGTTTTAGTATCCAAATACTGCCATGCTGAAGTTACCTGATGTTTGATTAATGTATTTGGCTTATGTATAATAACTGAACAAGAAATCTACATGGTGTTTTGAAGGGTTGATTTGATTTGATTGTAGAAGTCTTTTAGTCATTCTATATGAGAAGGAGTGCTGTTGGAAACATGTATTTCACAGCTAACAGTTTTAAACTACCCTTTATTCCAAGAGGGAAGAACAACTGAAGCACTGACTATTAGTAAAACTGGTTTGCAAATGAAATTTGATTGATATTTTTAGATTTCTTGGGACTGTATGCAGCACAGCTCTGTATAAATTACATTTGTTTAAAATGCAGCAGAGCTCAGAATTGCCAGGAACAATTTAAACCCCATAAATGTTTCCTCTAAATTGAATCATAGAAGGCTGAGAAGCCTCTAAACACTGTACAGGGATTCAATGTTTAAATTTTAAATGAAACAATTTTAAAAATTGGAGCCTTGCCATCATTTGTAACACTGTCAGAGTCACTGCTCCTGTATAATAGGTTGATTTTCCTCTTCTGTTCCTAGCTCATCTTTACTGGAGGCTTTCACTGTTAAACACAGTAAATGAAGAGGGTGGAAGAAGCAGGGAGAACAGAAAATCAGAAATTGCATTTTATATGTAACAGAGATATTTTTGCTTACACCTGAAGACCATTTTTATGAAACACGAGAAAACATCTCAGATATTTTCTTGTTTCATTATATGCAAATATGCTAATTTCTTGGTTTCAACGAAGATTTATGTTACCTATGTTGCACAAGCTAAGTGTAAATAAGAGCTATAAATTGCTAAGCAGTTAATGTTGCTTGTGAATGGACCTATTGTTCTCTAAACAGCCTGAATTTTAGAAAATTCAGCTAACTTCACACCTATGAGGTGTCATACAGGAAAAATGCTATAAAAATCCAGCAACAATAAATATACATTGGTATTACGCTATATTAGGTTGGGTGAAAGTGCATACATTTAGAACTTATTAATATATATATATACAGTTAAAAGAGGTTTAAATTAAAAGTGGTGTGGGTAAATGTGTGTCCAGCTCACCACATACAAACTTACCCTTTCATTTGATTTGATGTTTAGTTATTAATTCTTGGAAATACAGGCTACCTAGAAGTGTCAGAACTGTAAAAAGTGAAAATATTGCAAGCTTCCAGTGCAGTCTGCAATGAAATTATCAGGAGTAGAGAACATTCTTGTTTAGACACAGGGAAACTATTTTTCTAACTGGTAGAATTAATGTTTCAAAATAAAGCCCAGAACTAACTCAACACAACTACACTGAGAACATATTAGATCTTAGAGGAGATGTGGATCTGCTCATTCTGTATGGCAAATATCAGGGTCCAAAGTAAAAGCCTGGATTTCAAAACCTTAATTTCATGCTGAATTTTAGGTGCAGGGGTCATAGCAACTCCTTAAGCCTCTGCTATACTCAGCCCACTGAAAGGCACAGATAATTGCTATGTCATGTTAAGAAACAGGAAAGATTAACAGGAGAGAATAAGCTTTAACTGTTGCTGTAGATAGTATCAGCAGATCTAGCCAACAAGAAAAGGAACATTAGCCTTCACTGTATGAACTGGGAGTTGCCTGTGGGTAACAAAGCAATGCACACAGGATAACAAAGTCACCTGCAAACCACCTATCTTATAGCATGTGAAGAGGCTATACCCAGTGACAGAGACAGTTAATCCACAGCCATTTTTCATGCAGCTACCATTGTCTCTAGTGTATAATACAGTCATACTCTACCATAGCTTGCTTCTTCCTTTAAAGGTCTTGGACACAAAAAAATGCATTTCTGATCATTGTTCACATATGATACGGAGATCTCTTCATCTATTTGGAAATAAAACGAGCTTAAACAGAAATGAGCTACTAGTTGCATGCTAGACTTGAAGTTACTACAACCTGTCTTCTAAGACTAAAGAAATAGGTGTAAAGCCATGCTTTGAATTAAAACCATGCCTATACTCTGACAGTTAAGTACGTATTACTTCTTTTATTCTGGTCTGTTTCTAGACAATTTGTGGGAAATAATAAGAAAATTTTAAAAAGGCACCAACAGCATGAAAAATTTCATGTACAATGATTTCTCAAATCATAACTCACTGTTTTCACTGTTTTGGTAACAGCAAACATTTAAAAAGAAATGCAACGCTTTTATTTTCAGAACATTATCTTTCTGCAAAAAAATCTGATTTCTAATAATATGCATTAATTCAAAGGAATGTGTCCATTTAAGTTGATATGCAGTGGCTCTAAATGGTAAATTGTTAGCTTCTGTAACTATAGATTGAGCTTAGAAGAGTGTATCTCATTTTGAAAACAATAATTCGATGAGGAAACTCAAATAAATTAGAATGAAACAGAATTGTGGGTGAAGAATAAAGAGGGGAAGTTTTAATAGACCACAGGAAAACACAGTATATCCTAAAACAGGTTGGGAAAAAAGTATTCCTAAGGTTACTACTTTTTTTGCAATGCTCTTCTCCTAAAAATCAGGCAAAGTCCAAGTCACTGGTAAGCTTCCTTTTCTTTCCATCTGTAGTTTAGTTAAACCTGAAAATCATGAAATATAACAAAATTATCCCTCAGCTTCAAACTAAACCATTCCTAAAGCTCAAAAGACTGTGGGAGGGATGTGGGGGACAAGATCATAGAATCACAGAATCATAGAATCGTTAGGATTGGAAAGGACCTCAAGATCATCTAGTTCCAATCCCCCTGCCATAAGCAGGGACACCCCACACTAAACCATGCCTCCCAAGGCTTCATCCAACCTAGCCTGGAACACAGCCAGGGATGGAGCATTCACAACTTCCTTGGGCAACCCATTCCAGTGCCTCACCACCCTTACAGTAAAATATGGATCTCTTTCACACATCTATTCGTAGTTGAGTGGATGTATGGGGGCTGTGCAAGTTGAAGGGCCCATTCAACTTCAGAGTTTTGGTACTTAATGTGTACCGTGAAGAAGGAAGTTGTCCCAGGGTTGGGGGTTGATGGTCTACCTGGTCCTGCTTACACTGGTTTTTGTCCTCCTGTTTATAGTAACATATTATTATTTGTATAAACCACGCATTATTGTTGTTGTTTATATAACTTAAAGTGCAATGATGAAAATAGGATTGCTCAAGAGATGAACTTGCTGTCTTTTGGAATGATTGGTCAGTATCTTCAAGCATTTGTGTTTGTTTGGTTGGTTTGTATTATTGTGGCTTGATTCACCAAATCAGCAGAAGTTTGCTCTTTCCTGGAGTGAGGTTTCAGTCCTGAGTTTCTTTTCTTACGATTTGGTGCATACTTTTGTCCCAGTTTAGCTGCTTTGTTTGATATCCTTGAATTTACCTTGTGACATCAGAGTTGTTCATCTCTGACCAGCAGCAGAACTGCTTTATTGTGTTTTTCTTAGGGCAGATGCACAGCCCTTTGTGTGCCTGCCTCCCAGCTTTCATCTCACCTTTTGTCTCTTTGGCGTGGAAATTAGTCCCACCTCGAGAGAGCTGTCGAATTCAGCCAGTGGTAAAAGCATGCCATCTCAAAGCTGGAGGAGAAAGTGGACAGGTCCCGAAGGATGAGCCTCTTTCAGCATGCCTGCTTAGCTAAAATATTAAAACTGGGGGCTCTGTGCGTGCCATCTTAAGAATGTGTCAGTGTGAATAACCTCCGACCCTCGACTGTATATCATCTGAATAACAGCTTTGTGCTGCAGAAACTTAACACACAGAGCAGGACTAAAAGCCGGGTTTCATTGGTTATTTTGGACATTTAACATTCAAGTCGTGTAAAAGAAAGAAGCTCGTTATGACTCAGTTCCGTTAATTAGACGTAAATTACTGTCTTCAGGGCCTTAACACAAAGGAAGGTAAGGGGAGTTCAAGACCAGAGGATGCAGAAATTGTATTTGGATGAGGGCATGGGCTGGGAAAGGGTGGTTGAGCACAAACCCCCATTGAACCGGAGAGATCACACTGGAGTGTGCCTGTGCAAGGACTGAAGTCAGAAAAAATCACTTTTTAACACGCATACAGATTTGTTGTGATTTATTCCAAGATGACCGGTGTGGCTGACGCTAAAATGATGTGATGAACAGAGGTAGTTTATCTAGTAAAGGTTTTAATCTACTGCAGAAAGCTTTAAGCAGTTCCCCTTTTAAAATGGAGATTAGCCTATAATTCCTACAAGTTCAAGGGGAGATCCAAAATTTTTCCTGACACCTCATGGTCCTGAGATAACCCTGGGTTTCTTATCATCTCTTTATCATATATAGGCTAAAAATATTATGCCTGTTACATGTTGTCTAGCATACTTTGTCCTGAAAATTTTATTTTAGAAGAAATGTAAAAGCATTAAGGAAATGAATATACCTGTATCTCTATTGCAGAAGAGGCAATAATTTGAATTGAAACTAAATCATTATATAAAATAGTGGCGGTTTTTTTCCCCATTGCTTGCAAAATTAGCCATATATAAACTGTATGATTTAGAAGATGCTTTAACGCATTAAAAGGGATTTCTAAGGAAAAAAAAACCCAACCAAAACTAAACAAACCCCAAGCAAAGCAAAAAAAAAAAAAAAATAAAAACAAAAACGAAGGAAAACATCCCAACAAAACAGTATTTTGCAGTTTTACTTGTTGCTTGCTTCAAATCCAGAGCTGAAAGGATTGTTTTCCATAGTGTAAACATAGGAATATTTCTTGTCCACCTTAGTAATGAATGACAATAGCCATAGTCTTACCTCTTTGCTAGGATTGTGCCCAGTGGTAGCTTGTGCACTTAACAGTTGTGGAACTTTTTTGTGTGTGCCTCACTTGAGTTGATTTCAGAAGTAACACAGAAGTAACATTAGCCTAACCTCTAAATGATCAGAGGGAAGACAATGGAGCAGCCCTTTCTGAGAGATTAGAAGAAATAGGAGTACTTAAAGTAGCATTTGATTTGTTTCTGAATGTCGGTATTTACTGCAGAAAAGCTAGTTGTAGAGAAATACAACAAGATAATGGGGCAGGCTTATGGCTAGAAGATGGACATAGTTGTTTCTGTACTCTGCAAATACTTTTTAGGGCCAATCAGTAAATCTTTCTTCAACTTCTTTGCTGTTTCTCTCAGAACAGTTTTCTGTTCCTGGGATAATAATGTTGATAAGTAACTAGGCTGGATATACCCAGAGAAACAGAGATTTGTGGTCTTGCTTCCTAATTTTTTGGCTTTCTCTGCTCAGCAAAAAGCCACTGAAGTATTAATAAACAAAACAGCAGGTTCTTTAGCACCACAGAAGCCAGTATAGTGGGGGAAAGGCAAGGGGAGGACATAGATGGACTTGTAAGTAAAAGTCAATGAAATGTAAAGTTTCAGGCTTTTTTTGGAAAGAAAATGGGGCAGAGTTTAAAACCTATAATGAAATGGTCAGTCTGTGTACCTGACATCTAATGTATTACAGAAAGCATGAAAAGGGTTTAGCAGTTGGAGTATTGCTGTTTGAAATGCAGGAAACTTGTAAAGGCTGTTGTTAAAGTAAAAGTATGATCTGCTCTGCTCCTCAGAATTACTTTCAGGTTTGTTTTTAATTGATACTCATTTTCTAATCCTTTAAACTACCTTTGAAGTAACAACCTACAAAGGGTAAGAAACAGGTTCACAAACTTTCAAGAGGCAAATCAAACCCTCAAGTATATACTTATCTACAGGCATATTTGCTACTGGAAGTGCCAAGGGTGACTCTGAAAGCAGCTTGCCTCTGTGCTGTTGTAGAATTTATAAAGCCTTAATTTGTTCTGAGATGTCTTAGAAAAGCAAAGTGATTTCTTTGAACCAAGTGAATTCTTTTGTTCTTATCTCAAACTGTGTGTTTTGTAAATCCCTTTCTAGCCTCATTGGTTATTTCAGCAATCTCGTAGGGAAGCAGTTCATTCTTCAGTATGCAATCTTATTAAGCGTGGTCACTATAAATCATCATCATCACAGTGATCATCTATCTGTCAGTGACAGGATGGAAGATACCATGTTTACCCATTGCAGCTGTAACGGCATAACTGTTACCACTAAAGGTAGTTGCTGAATGCAGAAGGAATAGTGGATGTTTATTTTAATAGCAATTTTTGCATGACTGCTGTTAAGTGGTTTATATGTCCAGATTGTGAGTATTTTTCTACAGCTACAAAGCACTTTTGCAATGCTGCCAGCTGAGAA
Source organism: Loriculus beryllinus (assembly GCA_039877255.1). Taxonomy (NCBI): domain Eukaryota; kingdom Metazoa; phylum Chordata; class Aves; order Psittaciformes; family Psittacidae; genus Loriculus; species Loriculus beryllinus. The sequence goes on from JBCJKH010079612.1 coordinate 27,981, forward strand.
TAGCCTTATAGATGCTACTGATGTGATGCAGGACAGAATTCTGCACTGACTTTTTTTCTGGTCAGTAAGTTTACCATGTAGGCTATTTAGTGAAATGCTTATTAAATGAGAATTCTTATGAACTATATAAATAATTTGTAAAACAGAACAGACCTAGTCGCCTTGCTGTAACAGCATATGTTCCTCATGTCCCACCTTCTGCATCATCTGAGGCTGATCTCTAATCTACTGAAGTACATAAAACAGGAGCTTATTTAAGTCTGTAGTTATCTGTTTATGTCTGTGAAAGGACTCATCTCGTGTTTAACCCCTTTGTCCTGGCATATGTTTCTTTTGCTTCTGTTAGTGGAAGAACGACTTGAAGAAGCTGAGTCAAATTTGTTAAATATATCAGTAGAATAAATGAGGAAGTACTAAAACGTACATGATTTATTTCCTAAGCTCAATGCACAAATAGCAGGAGCACCTCTCATGCATAACTTGGACAGACATCCTTTACTGCATTTTTTGCAGTTAGGTATTTTTTTAAGAATAACTGGGTGATCTGTTCTACCAGCTTGTGTGAAGGGCTCAGCTTCCAGCTGCTAATTTTGCTCCCTTCTGTCTGTGTGCATTTCTTACTTCAAATCTCAGAAATTTTCAAAAGTAATAAAAACCACCTTCTCTAAAGAAGGAAATGTCTTTCTCTAAGACTGGCTTCTTCAAGAGTAGGAGTGTCCGGCACTTAGCCAATATTAATCAGCCGATACTCTTTTAAACCTGATTGGGAAGTGCCTTTTCATAGTTGTCCAAAGTCACATTTTGGTTGACTGCTTGGGCATTTTGGATAAAGGGTATGTTTTCAGTAGCTTCAGTGGTTATGGGAGATTTTATCAACACAAAGGGAAGAAATATATCCAAAAATTCAGAATACTGGAAAAAAGTTCATGGCATCTCTTCCATTTCATCCTTGATTTCCTTCTGTAATCGCTAGTCAGTTACTTCTTTTTCCATAAATGATCAATGTATGAACTTGAAACTTTGCACTGTATTCTAACTGAGCTTTGTTCAGTGCCATTCAGTCTCAATAGCTTCCCCTGTAACTCTGTGAGGTTGTACCAGGAGTAGAACAGAGCCTCTACAAAGTACTCTTTGAGAAGGTGTTGCTTCCCAGCTTGTCCGCAGTGCTTAGTGGCATGATGTCCAGTTTGTAAGCTTCAGACTTGTGTTTTAGAGGTATATTTTACAGGTTATGGAGAGAAAAAGGTAAAGAAATCAGCAGTTTGTTTCCATCTGAGCCTGTGTGAGTTTGAGTGTAGGTTTGTGGGCCTCCTTCATTGAGAGGGGGACGAGAGCTGGTGGCGTAGCATGCTTCTGTCTGCTGAGAACAAGGCAAGTAGCACAGTGAATGGTGGGGCAGCATCCCTGTATAAGCAATGAAGCTAAATGCAGCCTAGAGACAAAGGGAGCCTGATACGTTTGTCTGATTCATTGCTCTAAGAACTGTGTTCTTCTTTCTAGCATTAGCTCCTTCCTGCTTCCAGCTGGCACATCTTATCGTATTAGGCCTTATGCCCTTGTTTTGCAATCTTCCACTATTTCTGTTGTTGTTTCATACTTAGCTCATCACAGTTTTCTTCAGTGGCCTATTAAAGCTTTCCTCCAGATTGTTCCTGCTACTTTGAGTACTGCTCAACAGTCTGTGGGAAGCTTTTTGTTTGTGCCTGTCAGCTGCAATGCAAACTAGAGAAGACATTACTCCTTGTCAAGTGGCAGCACTAATTGCAACCCACACTGAGTATATCGTCAAGGCTATTTCAGATCCCATGGCAGAAGCCTTTGCCAGGCCAGCTGGTAACCATTCAAGGTCAGGACTTGTGTAGGAGTCCCTGAGGGACAAGTACACAGATATCTAGCTATTGCTTACTAGAAGGGTTGTATCTGGGACTTCTGAAAGACCGGTCACCCTTAGACACTACTTCTCATCTAGACTATTTTACCTGTAGGCAGTCTCAACCTCCAAAATGTAAACAATTTTTTCAGTATTTTTTTTCCTCTGGACATCTGTATGTATAAACCATTTCTGATCAGTACTGACTCACTCCTTTTCAGAAACACTGCCTAAAAGCAGGTGCTTGTTTCAGTCCAGTTAATCTTACTAAAGACAAATCTGTTTCAGTGTGAGGTTAAAATTTTCATTCAGAAAATTCACAAACAAAACAAAACTTGTTCCTCCTTTCAGATGGTTGTGCTTTAGTTTGTCAGAACACTTACATAGGTGGATTAGACCATTTTTAAACCGTACACATGGTATTGGTGGGGCATGGGGTTTTCTTGTGACTTGAACAAGTTTCATTTATTATCAGCAACCAATGTGTGTGTTTGGTGGGAGACGACAAAGTACCTTCATGTTTGGAATTGTGCCTTGCAAAAACTCACTTAAAGCATTTTCACAAGTGTCTCTTTGTTCAGTGCAAGCATTTCAGAAGTAGCAGAGAAGTGGTGTTAGCTAAGGAAAGAGCCCCTCAAATGTACATCCAGAACCACGTGATCTTTGATCTGAGTTTGCTGGTGGTTTGCACAGTAACCCTGGACAAAAATCTCTTGATTTTTATATGTTCATCATTCCTTAGCTCCAAAATAAGAATACTTACCCAGCTGAGAATAACGTTGTGGGATTTTAAAACAAACAAGGGTTTGTGTGCCCTAAATCCTGTGTCATTTTTTTAAAACTATGCGAGTTGGCCTAATGAAAGATATTTCTTCATATAGAACTTAACCTTCATTGTTAAGCATCTAGTGTATGTTGTCTGGGCTTCTGGCCTCTCCAGTGGAGAGGGAGTTATTTTTAGATGGCGATTTGCCCAGCCTGTCTTAACCCTTTACGAAAGCAATTTGTCTTTCAGTTGAGTACTTGAAAGTGTTCAGATGATGAGAGGTTTGGACTCACTACAGTTGGTTGAAATTAATTCCACCATCTTCAGCCAATCATTGCCATTTAAAAAATGTTTATATTTATTTGATAAATTGGGTAGAAAATGGGGTAGAAGATATGCCAGATACTTTCTGGAAGTCTGTTGAAGACATCAGTCTTTACATGAAATACATCAACAGCATCCCTATATAGGATTTAAATAAACAGTTCACTTAGGTCTGAGAGAAATTAGCACTCAGTGTTACTCAGGCATTGGTACACATATTAGTGTATGTGTGTAGAGCATGAGTGTTTATGCAGACAATGCAAATGTCCTAAGATACAGGAAAACCTGTTGTTTTACATTTTGAGTATATTTTGTATTTTCTGTATTCCCAGCTACTAACCATATCAGTCTTGTTGGGGCAAACTGTAATTCTGAAAATATGCTTGTTGATGGTCCTTTTGAATGTATGCATGTGTGTACTTAGCATTGGATAAAGGCCAAAGAAAAGGGTTTTCAATGGAAAAAGCTATTATGAAAAGTTGCAATTTACTGTTTGTCTTACTCTCAAAATGAACTTATAAGTGAATGTCAGTTGAAATAACTTCTGATATCGGTTACAGATACAGTCTTTGAAAAAAGTTTTTCAGCAGCTTTTTAGCAAACTTTGACTCTACCAGAGAATTTCTAATGGAGTTATTTGACCACTTTAGAATAAGTATAGCAATAATGTATATATTTTGAACTCTTAAATGTTGAAATTATTTTGAAAATGAGATTCCTGTCCCTTAGAAACTTGAATGACTCTCCTGTGAGAACTGAAGTGGTTCTCAGTCTTTTTAACAACTTCATAGGCAACCAGATCTCTTCTGTGAAGTGTACTTAGCTGTGTCTTTGTCTGAAAAGAAACTTGTCAGACTCGATGTTATGAATATTGCTTTAGAGGAGAAAAACATTTAATTGTGAATGTATAGTTTATTTGACATTGCTGAGTTTAAGCAATGATTTACCCCCAACTCTGTGAGTTACACACACCTACAATTTAGAAGCAAATTGGAAGATCGTTGATTATAGGAACCAGCATTCCTGTTGCTTGTGCTTAGCAAGCTGTTATGCACACAGTCAGCATCCTTAATATTCATTATACACTAGGATTCCCATTTTGCTTTTCTCCTCCTCCTCCCTCCCATACAGACTTGCTGTATTACCAGAGCTTTGCATCTGGATTCCCTCCTGTACAGTAAGACTCTCTGTGAGCATCAGTGGGAGTAGAGCAGAGCTGACAGTATGTAATTCTAGCGAACTTCCCTCTGCTTTTGTGACACAATCCCACAGCAGGCATACAGGCTTGTTTTGCAGGGTTTTTTTTTTGTGTCTGCACAATAGAAAAGGGATTTAGCTGGAGAAAATGGGAAAGGAATGTAATACACAGATTTAAAAAAAGGGGGGAAATGAGCTAGAGAAAATAATGTTAAAAGACAGTATTAAGAGCCTGCACTGATGGGTTTGAAGTGATTTTTTTAGTACGTTGGAAGCAGATAACTAAATAAAGCAATCAGTCATATATACCTTTTTGCTAGCATCTCCTACCAAATTTTTTATCCTACCAGTTTCCACCACAGGAACAGCATGAATGTAAATACCAGCTACAGCTGTAAACGTGATCTTAGCAGCAGGAGTATAAAACTTCTATATTTCAGCTACTGTATGAATATAGAGATGTGTTTACAATCCAGGGCTGCCTCTCCACCAGGATTTATACATATATCCAGTTCAAACCATATAAATAGTCCAGTTGACCGAGAGTATTTGTATTAATGCAAAAATCATTCTACTGGTTCAGGCCTTGCTTTCCAGTCAGTCGGGCAAATCCTACAAATGACCTTGTGGTGATTTATATTAGCTAGGGCTCCAAAAGGTGCTTTTTGATTGTGTGATATAATACTGTGTATATTTACATCATGAACATCATTCCTCCATGATCATAGAATTGTAGAATAGTTAGGGCTGGAAAGGACCTTAAGATTATCTAGTCAACCCCTCTGCCTTTGTTCCTGTAATTCTGACTTTTATCTGTTAAGATGAAGGTTTGATTTGGAAAATTGGAAACAGACCTGCATTTAGAATTGTATCCATAAACCATGTAGCTCTTAGTGCTGATGAGATAAGGGGCAGAATTCCCGTAAAACAGAGTAAATGAAGTAAGTGGTTTCTGCTGCAAAAAGTGAGACTTGTTCTACTTAGTAATAAAAGTTAGGTGTTACTTTGCAAATATGTATTTTGGGCAGCAGTCTTGTGAAGTCACTGGCTGATTGCTGCTGATACAAAAAACATACAAATGTTAACAGGTGACCAGAGTTTCATTCTCTCATATGAGAAAAGGAAGGAAGAGAATATTCCAGGTTTGTTTTTTACTGTTATGCCCCTTTTTGTTGATTTTAGGTTTTTTTGTACCAGGATGTAGTAGGTGGGTCAGTGGTAACTTTGAAATTTGTCTGTCTGTGCACATCAGATACGTGGAGTACAGACCTTTACAAAAGGTCTGGTAAACTGAGCTGCAGAGATACTACAGGTTTTGGGCTGGGGTGGAGGGGAACACTCTCAAAAGAACTAACCTCTGATTTACTGTTTCCCAGTATTGCTAAGGTGAAATAGTTTTAATAGACATCCAGTATAGCATGGGCACAATGGAACAATTCAGCTACCAGTGAATGTTTATTACCTTTTCAACTGCACCTAGCTATTAATAAATGTGGTAGAAGATCTTAATTATAGTTTCCTTTAAAAGTAGGATTAGATTATTTTTTTTCCTCCCCTGGAAGTCAGGAGGAGACTTTTGTGTGTGGATTTGAGGATTTTGGATCTAGGGAAAGATTAAAGGGCTGACAAAGTTTCCTTAGCATGGATGTACATTATGGTGATTGTGTAATTGTTTCACCAAATGTCCATAGATTTGATATGTGAAAACATCTCAAGCCTGAGCAGAATTTGGGAGCATCCTCTAAAATAAGGAGGTAGGCTGCAACAGGGCATCAAACCTGAAAAGGCATTTTGATGCAAAAACATACGCAAGTGCCTATCTTCTTCATCTGTCCTTACTCTGCCTGCCTGTTAGAATGTGTCTCTAGTGCAATGTCATGAAATAGATGCTGTTGGTTAGTATATGAATATTTTGTAATATTTCTTTTGTTAAATTTAAAAAATGGAAATGGATGGAGAAAGAATGTTGTACAGTGTGTTCTGCCTCATGTGTCATCATCAAAACATACTTGTGTGTTTCTGAGCCTGGTCTTCACTCTTGGCATCAACGTCCAAAATGGTGATAGCACTACTTGACTGATTAGTTCCTATAAATTTCACAGCAGGAATCAGGATACCATGAGTGCAAGGTTCACATGCATCTGTAAAAGAGGGCCCTTCTCTGAGAGGCAAGATCTTGTACTCTACCACTTGTGTTTCTTGTTGGATAGTTGGGGATTTAATGTTACTGAGAGTAGAATATTTTTCCTCATAAATCCTGCTGAATTGTACTGTCACATGTGCTTCAGGTACGCAAGGTTGCTACAACAAGGAGTAGGTCAGCTGTACACAGAGTGTATTGATTTACTCATCATCAAAGAAACTATAAATGATGCATCAAAGAAACTTTTTTTTTTGCCTGCCAGATTGGCTAGTCTGGGAAACTAGCACAGTTTTCAGTTTTATTCTTGCACTGCTGATATATTTTTAAGGCATTAGTGGCAGATTTGCATTAAACAGATGATTGACAAGTCAAAGACTGCACTTCAGAAAGAATGTCTGAGCACTGGTCATTAGGATGCTGCAGCCATAAGCGGTCAATCCAAATTCTTTAGATTCTTGGCTTGTGCCCAAGAAAAAGCTGGGATGCTGGGTATTATTTGTTTGTTTCAAGTACAAACCCATGACATTAGACATAAAAAATAACTAGCTGATGCTGACAAGCCCCTAAGTAAGCTTTGTGTCCTGAGTGTAAAGGGGTATAGACAAGGTGGACGGCAGTGTCTCCTGTTTGTGACATGCCTCTG
>JBCJKH010079616.1:0-11648 GCA_039877255.1 Loriculus beryllinus
GCTCCAGTGGAAGGGGTCCCTGCCCGTGGCAGGGGTTGGAGCTGGAGGAGCTTTAAGGTCCCTTCCAACCCAAATCAGTCTGTGAATTATTCTGTGAGTCTATATACACATGGGAAGAGTCCGGCTATACAGGGTTTTGCACTCAAAATTTACTGCCATAAGGTAAGGTAATATTTTCTTGAGTAAGGAAGATCTCTTCTTCTGCATCCCTTCCTCTCATACCCTGCTGGAGTATTGGCAGCTACCCTGCCCCCATATGCTGCACAACTACAGCTCATTCTCGACATCATCTTTATCTGCTGCACCAAATAGGGAAGAGCTGACAGAAATGCAGAAGCTCAAATGAGGAGATCATCAGCATTTCCTCTCACCATTAACCCTACGATTTCCAGAACTTGTTTGCTGATGCACCAGGGTCATTTACACACCACTAAAAGGGAGTCCTTTGCATCTCCTTACACCTGCAAAGTTTGCAGAGCAACATTCTCCAACACTTACCAAGGTAAACGTCATACCCATGACTATTGGCACGAATATGAAGTTGAAGGTGGTGATCTGCAGTAGACAGCAATCCTGATCTGGATTTGTATGGACTTCTTCATACTGAATGGGTGGCTGGAGACCTTTGCAACACTTGCTCTTTAATCTGGGAGACTTGAAAGAAAGGGACACTTATTTAGTGAAGCAGGATGCTATGATGAGAGCTTGGCTGCCTCTTACCCATGCTGACTAACTTCCCAGTGCATTTCCACACCCTGGCGCAGAGCTTGACTTAAACAACAAAAGACCATCACTCAGGACAGGCAATTTCATTTGCAGGACCATTCCTTTAGAGGGGAAAGCTGCAGAATTGCCAAGGTTGCCTGAAACTATTTGCTCTTCCCAAGAGCTGAAGATTTTCATGGGCAGCGCTGGATTTCTTCACTTGTCTGGGCAATCTTTCCAATGGGAAAACCAGACGGTTCAGATTTTGGGCAATATTTTGAGCACTGAAGTCAAACGGTCTTTGGGTTTGGGTAGTAATTAATGACCCAAAGATTAGATTATTTGGGATAACAAGTGATTCACATCTTAGAGCGGAAGAAGGATAGCGAAGGTAAGATTCTAAATACAGCCTGAAAACTGAGGGCAGTTCAAAACGTGCTTTAGTTTATCATGGGAGTCAGTTTCCATTTGGTGTCTGAGAACATACCAAGTTTCCACCTTCCTTTCTACCACCCAAGAATTCCTTTCTGCTTCAAAACCAACTCACAGCCATTCTGCTGCTTCTTTCATACCTGCTTTTTGAACTTGAAGTTGAATTCCCACATTGCTTCTTGTCTGTTCCCTTCAATTTTTTTGCACCAGAAAAGCAGACACTGAGGTGGAAAGAAAAGAAATACAAAACTGAGGAACCTTGAGGCACCACTTCAAGGAAGCTTTAGCAGAGCAGAAAGGCTTCCAATGACAAACACAGTTACACAGGAGCAGTTAGGAACCATTTATTCAAATGAATTATGTTCAAAGAAAATACTCAGCAGCTCAGGACTCCCAGTTCCGAGTTGGCCAACTCGTCATGCAGGTGGATGATACAACAAGGAGCACTGATGTGCTAAACAAAAAACCCCAGCGCACACTTTGCCCCTTTCCTAAGGCAGAGATGAGCAGAACAGATTCACCCACTTCACCCAACCAACAGGAACTGCCACTAAACTGGACTCCAGGCAGGACTGAAGTGAGGAACAACTGAAAACAGAGTAAGGATCGAAAGGAGAGGATCCAGGGGACAATACAAAGTCCAATACACAAGCTATGAGGTGACAGATGATAAAGTTCCTAAGCCACTGTGGTGTCAAAAGAAGGTCTTGGCATCACTAGGCACTGATGGTCAGATTTCAGAGTATAAAAACCACCTCCAGGATAGCAGAGGCTGATCAATCTACTGTCCCTTCTTAAAAGCAGATGAGGAAAGGGCCTCAAACAGCACCAGTGCTAGGCAGCACTCACACACCAGGAGTCCTCCAACCTAATCCAGTTATCCCTGTGTGGTCCACAGGCTCCATCCCAGCATGCAGCACTCACTCTAGAGCAGGAGTCTCAGCAGAGCTCCTGTATTAAACTGAGTAGGAGGGAATTTCCCTGTCTACCAGTGAGTAGAAGCAAGTAGCCTTTCAAAAGACAAGGAAAGAATCTGGCACATCAGTGCAGCCATCACTGCAAGTGTTTCCACACCACAGATGCCAGCCCACCATAGCTGGTCTTATCTTTGAACAGTGTCAGCAGGAAAAGGAAGACTAATATGGGTAAAGACAACTCCCCATGACCCATTCACTGTCTCTCCCACTCCAAGAGAAGGTCTGACTGGATTGCAGGGCGAAGCACACATTTCTTTTCATTCCAGGATTGCGTGACCCCAAATGAAACAAAGCCAGAGCCAACCTCCACCACGGGGGCTCTGTAACTAGAGCCTAGGGGTGACAAGAGACCCTTTACTGAAGTCATGTCCATAAACAAGAGTCCTTAAAGGACCTTTACCTCAACTATCCTCACGAGGTGAACAAAGCAGCTACGTGGAGTCAAGCTCAGAAACATGCATCAAGTAGCCTCCACCCGAGAGGTTACTGATAGAAAAGGCTCTCCAGTAACGGAGTTACTGAGGTGAGCAGCAGATGCCGCCGAGTCCATCTCCACCAGCAGCAGCATTTGGGGTTCACCTGCAGAGACAGCCTGATCTAGCAACTTGTTTGGTCATGGCAAGTAGTGAAGCACAAAACGGTCAGTACCTCCTAAGGGGCAGAGGATGTCGTCCCCGCGTCAGCCGTCCTGCCCTTCAGACGCGCCGTGCGGCTGCCGCTCCGCCAAAAATAATGGGGGTGTCTTTAAAGGGCAAACACTCCTGCTGACACCATAACAGCTCCAGTGTCCCACACAAGCTAGGCTAGGGAAAGAAAAAAGGAAATTAAAGAGGAAAAGCTGGAGTTGGTAACACCCAGGGCTGAGGGCTCCTCTTGCCACATGCACTTTCTGTAGGCATCTTGCCATTAGTTTCAACGACCCGTAAAGGTAGAACCAAAGCCTGTGAAAGCCAGAACGTGGGGAGGAGGGAATGGCAGCTCCTCCCTACCTGCTGTGCCCAGGCATCTCTGTGCACAGTAACACAGGTGGAGCTTGGAGTCTTGCAGTGGAGTAGTGCAGCAAGACCAGGCTCACATTTCTGCTCCAAGGGGTTAGGTCAAACAAGCCTTGTCACCATTTAATTTCCTTTTTTACAATAAAGGACTGCACTTGAAGGACCTTCCTCACACCGTTAGTACAGGAAGCACTAGCAGTGGGCACCAAAGCCGTTATGATGTCAACATGAATGCTTCTGAAATGCTGACCCTGCCAGCACCATTTCATGGTTTCCTACAGCCACGCCACAAGCTCCAGCAGTGGTGGGAAGTCAGACCCAGGAGGATTAAGGTTAAGTTGGAGTTTCCTAGAAATGTTTTGCTTTTTGGTTTTCAAGAGATAGGATACCCAAAGCGGAGATTCGGGACGAGAATGAAGAGCTCTGGATGCAGAGATAAGACTGCACATAGAAGTGTCTGCTGTTCTGCTGCTCTGCAGCACCACCTGCTTGTGGGACTGCTGGATGCACCCCGAGCCATGTGAGTTTTTTCCAGTATCCACCACGACAGGAGGGAAGTCACATACAGATCGATGAGGTTGCTCTATTTAGCATGGAAAAGAAGTCCAGCTCTTGAACCAAAACTACCTCAGTTTGGCCCCCAAAACCTCATTCTACAAGCTCCTGACTTTGGATTTGGAGGGTGAAGGATTCACACTGCTGCTTAAGCTGCTCACAGAGTATCAGCCAGTTGCAAGTTAAACCCAAACAAGAGACACAGAGGCGTTTCAGAGTTAATGGTCTACAGCAATTAAAGAGGAACAGATACGCAAGTGCTCCAAGCTGGGATAGCAAAGGGAATTGCCTGCCCACACCAGCTCAACACAACTGCAGCCCCAGTCCCAAAGCAGACACTTGCCATGCTCACAACCTCACTGCCCTCCTTGCCCAGACCCCCAGCCGATGGATGACCTACAGGAGCGCAGTATGAAAGGATGCCCTTTCAGAGGCTATCAGTGGCACTTCTCATCTCTCCAGATGCCTGCTTGGAGAAAAGATGTATTCCGGCAGACAGTGTCAGAATAAGCAGAAGATATAAAAGCTGATCCTACTACAACCTCCTTTCAGCAACAAATTTGCAATAGGGGAGGAGAGAGCTGCAAATATCCCTAACAGTTCTGGCATTCAGTCAGCAAGTGCCTTTTTGCTGGTACAAAGATGTGGTAGGAATTAAAGTGGAAGTTACTCAGAAGAATAAGCAGAAACCTCTGCAGTAGCAGCTCTACAAGTAACCAGTGCACTTTTTAAAATGACTATTCAGAGTTGGAAGTCACCCCACAGCCAAGTTTCACTGGCACCATCTAAACACAATCTATTTTAATTCTAGAAATGGAATGCAAAAACCCCAGAAAGAGCAACATCTCAGACATACCCAACTTCCTCAGTGCTTCCACTTACTCTGGAATTTTTTAAAGTGCTGGGAGTACTGTCTGGAATAGCTGGATTCCTGGAGACTCGAGCTGCAAAAGGCTCGTACATGTGGTACAGCGACCGGATGACACACGCCCGGAGGCAGTGCAGCTTCTCCATAGACTCCGGGCGCAGGCGCAGGGGCAGGTATGCATCCAGACTGTAGTGCCTGAAAAGCCAACGACAAACCCAGCACATGCTGAAAGGTTACAATGGCAGAGATGTGCAAGGAGAGGTAGGAAAGAGATGCACGTGGAGAGAAAACTGAGGATGTGATTGATCAGAGGACCTCTGGTCAGCTCTGAGTGCTTCAAGCATGCCGCACTGCTCTACATGAAATCTCATGACAGTCTTAAAGGTTTCATCCATATCAGACAGGTATACACAGAAGCATATCATCCTACAATTCCCCAGTAATTCCTTGCAGTCAGTTTGTCCAGAGAGCCCAGATGGTGTTTTAGCTGCAGGATGCATAAAGACCTGCAGATTCCTGCAGGTTCTCGAGGACTCGCTTTAGTGGAGTGCAACTGCATCCCTGCAGACAACTGCCTGAGCTGTCTGCCTGTGCTTGAGGGTCATTCCTTGATCCAGTGCCAAAGGAGCCTTTGCTAGGGAACTTCACACTAAAAAACAGGGGTGAGGATGACTATGGCTGCTATTTGATCCCCACTTCACCTGCCTGTTCCTCCTGGACAACAGACACAGAAATGTAAAGCAAATGTTCTGTCCTGAAAGAAAGTCACCAGTGTCTTGCACCAGGACAGAGGATTTGGTTCAACTCTGACCATCTCTGCTTTCCTTTTAATTTATGTATTTATTTACTTTTACTTCTGCCACTGAGAAAGCTCCAAAATGCCCTAGCTCCTTCCCAGGCCACTCTAATTACAGGAAGGTGGCCATGGTCAAAGCTTGAGGCAGGGCAAGCTTTCCATCAGTGATGTCTTTCAGCAAGGTAATGGCACTGACTATTGTAAGCACTTTGAGTGCTTTACAGCCAAAGCACACTTTTACAAACAGAAGCAAGTAGGCAAGCAGGAAAACACATCGTACTTAAGACATTATATACAGGAACATGCCACACAGATCCATTTCCAGATGTAAAGCAGATGCAATATACCACAACCCCTTGCCAGATGAGGCCCCCATCACCATATCAGTAAGCAAACATTCTAGGACACTAGCCAAGAGGGAATTATTTCCTTATTTACAGCACCACAGAGCTGGTCACTGCTGAAGCCTCCTACAGTCTTTAGAATCTCACCTTCTGTAGAGCCTGGTCCAAAAGGCAGCAGTGCAAGTAACAGTCCAGGCTTTCTTGCAAATCAAAGAGAAGCGGACAATGTCCTCAGGGCGAATGTAGGAAGCCAACAGCAGCCAGATATCAATGGGGTATTCTTCTCCACCACCCCCATCAGGATCTTCTAAAGGCAATGAAGGTATGTTAGTGTAGTAAGTGACCTCTTTATCAAGTCTTATCTAGAAGCATGTACTTTACTACTGGTAGCACAGGGTAAGCAGCTGAAATACGTACAGACATAGGGTCAAACACACCCGGGTTAATACGACTTCGTTACCACTGCTACTGGTTTTCATCAGCATGCCCTTGCCCATCCACACAATCATTACACTTGCCCTTTGCTGGACAGATGCCATCATTTATCCCTGCCACACTGTCTGCACAAGTATGGTAAGTGGCAGATTCAAAGAGAAATTCAGGCTGAAAGGTCCTCTGGAGGTCTCTAGTCCAAACAGCCCAGCCCAAAGCAGGCTGGACGAGATCCTTTTGTTCAGGATCCCATCCCATCCAGTTCTGACTGTATCCAAGGATGGATACCCCACAGCCTTTCTGGACCCTGTTTCAATGCCTGACACTTTCACAGCTGAAAAATAACACTGAAGTGAAGAAGTAAAAACTGATGGCAAATACAGAGGCAGCTTTACATAAAGCAGGGCCAAGCTCATGGGTTTTTATCAAAACCCATTTATCAGGTCATTTAACTTCAACTTCACGAAAGCTCATTTAACAGGCCAGCAAAAAATACTTTGCACTAGAAATCCCTGAACATCACGGCATTGCCAAGCTTGTCAGATCTTTGTTCAGATGGTCACAGTATTTTGATAGAAGCCCTGCCAGGGAGAGCAAACAACTCTTTGCAGCTGGCTGATCAGCTGCTTCTCTTAAATCTGATTTCATTAAAGCTTCTTGGAAGGCACTGGCCCATTCTTCCTCTCAGAGGTGTCAGAACTAATCAACCAGAAGTGAAGGCACAGAAAGGCCTTCATTCCTGCAATGGGTTTAACACCACACCTTTTGCCACAGTGCTCCAAAAATACTTTTAAAGAACATAAATAACTAAACAATACTGAGCACTAAGAACATTAAGAGAAAGAAAACAGACAACCTGTGTATGGTGCTAACAGAAAAACTGCTTCAAAGTTTGTGAATAGGTGGCATAAAGAAGGTGTTTAAGAACTTGAGGGTGCCAGACCTAATCCTGATAACAAAGGGCAGTACTTTAGTCCATGTGATAATTGCCAAAGTAAGCTCTGCATGTAATCTCCCCTGCACCACTCTGGATTTAGGGCAGGCACACCCACAATGGGCTGTCACATCCACTTTGCTGTTTCATTTTACTCCAGAAGCCATCAAACTACAACTGTGGAACTGCAGAGCACAGCCAGAAGCATCCTTGGTCTCTTAGTGGTTTGTTCCTTCCCTAAACACACAGCAGAAGTAAGCCAAGGTTGGGACAGATCAGAATCCTGTCCTTCCAGACTGCTAACTCCCATAACTCCAGCCACTTTGTATTTTCCCAGAATTCTGAAGCGTATCTTAATAAAAGAGCTTAAACTCCTATCCCAGGGGAGTGCTGTGCACCTGCAGTCCCTCATGGATGGTGATGTGTTGAATAAATCAGTATCAGCATTAAGAAAGTTAAAGCTATTCTTAAGCTCAGGAAACCAAGTCAAACTTGGTTTCTCAACCTGGAAGTAACCTTTCCTCAAAACTACTGCAAGATTCCACAATGGAGCTGAACAGTCAGTTGCTTCCACTGCAGTGCAAATTGCTTTCTAGAGCTGCACAAAATGCTGAAGGCTACAACTTCCTGGTATTACCACAATGCCACTACGGCCAAGTTCACTTGCTTGGTGGAAAAAAAGCCCTCTACACTCATTTGTAACAAACCACAGCTTGGAAACACCCTAAAGACAGCCCGTGTTCTGCCAGCCAATGCATCGTGGACAGCAGCAGTTTCTCCCCCAGAGCAAATGCTGCTCTCACCAACAAGCTCAATGAAAGAAGCTGTCCAGTGGCAGTTTCACAACTCTTTCAAGAGCAGCATTTGTTTTCCAAGGTTCAGAGAGATTTACTGAAAGGAAGAAGCTCTCAGGCTTTGATTTCACAGCCAAGGTTCTGCCTTTGCGAAAAGGCAACACCTCTGAGGAGTCCCAGCAGATTCAACTGGGCATTTCATTTCTTTATGCACAGAGAAGCTACAGAACGCCCCAAAAAGCTCCATGAATAGCCTGTAATTAGCAAATATGAACATGACATAGGCAGAAGAAACAGCAGCAGCCCCTGCAGAGCCCCCAGGAGAGGCTGGTGATGGTACAACCCTACCTTTGTGCCTTTTGCTCTTCTTTTTTCTAGAGGCAGCTCGCCCGTTGATGCTCTCCTTTGTATCCATTTCATCACTGCTGTCACAGGACTCTCCTGATACGGAGAGCACTTCCTCAGCAGGAACACAAGAAGCTTCCAAACCACAGAGGGATTTTACTAGAATGACAAGCAACCACACAGTGAGTATACCAGCAGAGAGGAAACGGTGCTCCAAATTCAGGAGGTACTTCAGGGGAGCCACAGCCAATTGCTAAGAACTGCATGAAAGCTTTCTGGTGAGTGATACAAGCACGTAAATCCTGAGCCCAAGGATTACCTCCTCAGAGAACGATTAGCACCATTGAGTGAACTGGAAACATCATTATTCAGCTTCTTGTTTCAAAGAGTGAACAATGAGGGTGATCACCAGCACATTATGCAGGTGATTCCACTGGTTTAGCTGAAGCTGTTTACTATTCCAAATAGAAACAACAGGCTCTTTCTCTACAGAGCTCATGGGTTCCCCTACACACCAGAGCTCCGCTGCATGGCCACTGCTCAGTCCAGAGCCAGCACCTACTCTGTAATCCTTCTGTGAACACAGAAAAGATACACTCCCATCTCAGCAGGATAGAGAGATCCTGTGGCCAATGACACACAACCCACTAATGATATAACTGCGTGCCAAGCAAGCAGGAGCTCCACTTATCCTAGAATGTAGTGAAAGGAGACTCTGGCCTAGTGAGGAAAACAGCAAGTTGAGTCAGTTGGTTTGGTTTTGGGTTGAGGAGATGTTTAGACACATCCTTGCTGTCATTTTTAACAGGATCTGTAAACTGAGAGTTCCTTGAGGCAGAAAAATCCACATGTGAGGCAGTAAAGACAGCTCACTCTCTGAACCTTACACATTCATGCCAGTGGCATCCCTCACTGTCAAATGGCACTGCCCTCTCTACCTTTTACAGACAAAAAGAAAGAGAAATGGATGGCAACAGGAATAGCAACAAGTTATGACACCAAGTACAGCCAAGCAAGAGAGGGCAACAACTGACAGGGACTTTGAGAGAGGGTTAGAAATAGAAACCCTCATGCTCTGCAAAGATCAGACAGCACAAGTCCATTCATACTGCACTGTAATCTCACAGAGGCACCTCTGCTCATCTCACAGTTGTAATCTCCACCCCATCCCTGGGGGTTAGGATGGGGAGGAGAAAAAGGCACAGGATGATTCCCGTTGGCCTTTGCTCCCTGCCCTATGAAGCTCCCTGCCTGCTGGCAGTCACAGCACCATGTTTACTTGGAGCCAGGAGGTGAGTGAGGCCAAAGGCTGAAGCTGCACAGGCAGAGGCTGCTGTCCCCACGTCCCAGTGTGCTGCACCAGATAAGGCTGTAGCATGTGTCAGGACTGCACCAGATAAAGCTGTAGCACAACCCCAGGCTGGGGAGGAGATCCTGGGATCCCACATAAGGAGGGGAAAACCCCGAAGACTTTGCACAGGAAAGACCTGAGGAAGGGGTGGGCAGGGAGCTGCTGATAACACAGAGAGGAGCCAGAAATAGAGCAGGATTTCAGGAGAGGGTTTCAGCTGGACAAAGCAGGTGATGCTGGATTCAAGGACTTGGAGTGGGGCAAGGAGAAATAAAAGGCAAGAGTTTGGCAGCTACTGTGCTGAAGCACAGTACTTTGAGGCAAGGTGAGAGGACACAGAATGGTGAACAGGAGAGGGAAGCCCCAGTCTGCTACAAAGGAGCCAACAAGAGGGAGGTGCCCTCATCTTAAAAGCTTAAGAATTAGCAGCTAAAAAGGATATTCACCAGCATCACTGCCCCATAGAGCTTCCGTCATGACAGGCACTCATACAAAGAGTATATTTTGTTTAAATGTGAAAGATTTCAGCAACATAACAAGAGTTTTCCTAGATGAAGGGCTCAGTCTTCACTGTCAATCTCACAGCATTCACCTCCAAAATGTGTGACCAGTTCCATTAAGAGCGGAGGCCTAAACATTAACATTTCTCAAGCAAACGGGGTGTGTTAGGTCAGAATCCTCTCTCCCAGCAGCTGAAAACTGAAGAGGAAGCTGATAACTAAATATTGCAACACCTTTCCAGGAAGCTCCTTGCTTATGTACTTCAGCAAGGTAACAGCAACACGCTCAACAGAGCTCCCTGCAGCACAGGGAGGGAACAGGTTTGCCAGTGCTATCATATTCCCACTGCAAGGACTTTTACCTGCTAGTACACCTGGAGACAGTTTTATAGGAGGTACTAAAGCCTCTTATCATGTTAATTTCTGCTCCAAGCAAGAGATATCACCTTGTAGTTACTGGGAAAAGCCCTACTGCAGGCACTGACAAAGACTCAGCAATTCTTACCAGCCTTCTGCAAAACCTGCTGCCTAAAATCCCAACCACCTGATCCTGCAGAGGAACAGACCCGTTTCCAGGCACTGAATGAGATGGATTCTATGAGGCCACAGAAGGGGTGTTTCCCCCATCCCTCCGAGGTGGGCAGAGCAGGGCAGCAGCCTGGGGAAGGCAGGCTCCCAGCACACACTCACCTTCCTGCTGCACCGCGTTGGCCACGGCTTTCTTCACCCGTCCAGACTTCACGACAGCCGGGTCTGAGTTCGCATAATCCGCCACCGTCACTGCGGGAGAAGGCATCAAAGCAGGATTAGGGATTACAGGGAGGGAAGAGAAGGGCTGAAAGCCGCCAGTCCTCAAAGGAGGATGTGCACAAGCAGAAGGAGCCCAGCAGACAGGAGCAGGCCAGGAGCCCCCCGCTCAGCTCAGGGCTCCCTCTCCCCACACCTCAATCCAAGCCATCCCCCACAGCGCTTCTCCCCAGGCCCACCCAGACCAAACCAACTCGTTCCCTCACTCCCACACCACAGGCAGCGCTCTCCCCCCACACCCCCGAGCGGGCCCGGTTCCCTTCCCGAAGGAGGCGGCTGGCCCGGCCTCATCTCCCCTCAACAGACCCGTGAGCCCCGCAGGTGAAGCCACTTCACCCTCAGGCCCCAACCGAGGCCTAGCCCCTCCTTTCCGGTCAGCCCAGGCCCCGCTCCTCGCAGGGGCAGCACCGCTCTCCTCAGGCCCCGGTTCTCACCTCGCTCGGAGCACACATCGTCGGCCCGGAACTTGAGGCGCTTACGGGCTCCTCTCTTGGGCATGGCGGCGGTGGCGGTGGCGGCGGGGCGGCCGCGAGGGGCCATGTCCCGCCCGGGCCGCAGCGGGGCCGCGGGGACAGCGCCACCCCGGCCCGCCCCGCGAAGCGCCGTGACGTCACACGCCCGCGACCCAGCCGGCGCGCCGCTCTGACGTCACGGCGGATGGGGATGGAGGCGGATCCTGTCGGTGGCGTCTGGTCGCGGTCCTACCGGTAACAACGGAATCGTAGAGCCATGGAATGAATCATGGAATGGTTTGGGTTGGAAAGGACCTTAAGATCATCCAGTTCCAACCCCCCTGCCATGGGCAGGGACACC
>JBCJKH010079628.1:9175-21763 GCA_039877255.1 Loriculus beryllinus
AAGTGATCCAGGACCCAATTATTTTGATCCCTGACTGCTTGAGGTGCTTGTTCTTGTTCAGGACATTGAGTTCATTAGGCCACATAATCTGACCTGCTATCCGTCACAATCCATACATTTTACTCAGGTTGGTGATGACCAAGAACATTGGTCCTCTAAGATAACCCTTAAAGTAGGTGTAGAGAACAGGAGAAATCAAGCGTGGTCACAGCTACTTGGAATGGAGGTGGCACTAGGCAACTGCAGGGGCTAGACAGGTTTGTGGGTGCTTGGTGGCAGCAGGGGGATCTCAAGGCACAAGGGAGACTACATGAAAGAAGAAAAAAGTAAGTGTGAGAGAGAGAAAAACAGACAATGTCTTCATCCAAAATTGACTCTACTACTAACTCTTTATCTCATTCTCAGAGCCCCCTTGCTATGCCCTTTTCTTCTCTCAGCTACTTGTTTATTTCACCCCAAACAGCAGTTCCCTGCTCCCAGCCTTCCTTCCCTTTTTCCTCTTCTGGTAACCTTCTTTTTTGCTACTGCTAGAATATAAATTTGTAAGCCTCTGGCTTTCTCTGTATAGGAACATTCAAATTAGCCTCCCCCACTAAAAAGATTTTGCCTACTTCTGTCAGCCAGGAGTTTCCCAGCATATAAAGACCTGATTAATGTGAGATTTGAAATTCAAGTATTATTCATACCTATATTTTCAAAACAGATCTAAAAATAATAACAGAAGTTATTATTATGCTTCCACAGCAGAAACATTCCCTAATTTCCTATAATTACAGTTAAGCCTCATGCAGAAAGGGTATAATCAGAGTAATAAAACTGTTTGTTGGAGCGTTCATTTGGTAAGACTAAAATTGCAGTTTTAAGCAAGCTGCTTGTGCTTTCTCAAAAACTCCAAGCATTAATTCTTTTAACATGAATATGGCATAAAAATAATTTTTATATAATAATATCAAGCCAGTTTTATATTAAAAATTAACATTTTCTGGGATGCAGAAAGAAGGGACGTTGCTGCTCAGCCTATTCCTTGTTAACATCAACAAAGACTCAACCTGACTTTAGGCAAAGCTCATACAAACTCTACAACAGAAAGAAAACCATTGATAAAAGGAGGCTCCTCATTAACCTGTGCAGAAATGGTTCAATTTATGCTTTACTGTATGAACTGGAAAAAGATGTACTTTGCAAATAAATTTGTAACCTGACTCATGCCTTCTCATACAAGATTAACCACTGCCCATATTATTCAAAGACACAAATCACATATGTAAGAATGAATTTGAAATTAGAGGAAGATTCTGCCATATGTCTAGCTAGGTTGGTTCTCATTTTTATTCAAATAATTTCAAATTATTCCTGAAAATACTCAAAATTACCATAAAGTTCCTTGGAGCCCCACTTCAACATCAGAAATGCTGTTTGTCCAATGTGGAAGTAAATAAATGTTTTAGATCTTCCTCTAAAAGTCTTGGCTGTAGAGATTACAATGATAAATCTCATCCTCACCTGTAAATTGCACAAATCAGGAAACTACCTTTGTGATGGAGGAATTCAGTAGGATGTGCTGAATGACAGCATGACAGCTGACGTATGCCAGCATACACTGACAACCTCTTGCTTCCCTCCCACACAGGAATACACTCATCGGATTAATCTGCCACATAAACAGCTCCTTCTACAAGTGAAAAACTATTCCTACTACCCCATGGATGCTCTTTGTGTTGGTGAAATTCTGATGCCCAAGAAATGGCAAGGCCAACAGAGAGCAAACATTATAGTAAGAAAAAGCTAGAGCTTAAAAGCTTCAGGAAAAAAAAAAAAAAAACCAAAAACAAAAAAGAAAACAAAACTGCACTTTGATAATCACAGAAGTGGGTTATGGACATCAAGAAAACTCAGTCCAGCTGTATAAGGTAAGGCAACTCAATACTCCATAGTTAACTAAGGCAGTGAGGTTGACCTTCATGTATGAAACAAATTGGTTTGATCTGTATTTAAACATCAGTCACAGTTCTATCACAAGTTATGCAGACCCTCCAGAAACTCCTGGAGATCTAGGGACCTTGAGAGCTCAGAAGAAAACAGACACATTAGGGGCATGCAATTAGAAAGGAATGACCAGCTATCAGCTCAACAGAACCCACAAGGTTAACAGATCCTCGAAAACCCTACCTTTATGCCTGATACAGCTATACCCACAGTCACTGAAATATGGCAGACAACACTGGTTCTCATCTCTGTCTCTGCAGATGCTACCATTTCTAACAGTTAATACCATCTTCCAGGTTCTGCTTGCTTGTAGCCTACTTCTAAGCCAAACCTAACCCTTCTTCAGCAGGCCTGGAATTCAATATAATCTTCACTAGCCATAGAAGCTGTCTCTTGCTTCATTACCATATACAATTCATGATGAAACAGCAAACCCCTTTTCTAGACTTTGTTTTCTACAGCTAAATGAGGTACCATATGGTGCTAAAGCTCCCTTGAGTTTTGGGACTGGAATTAGCATATAAGAAAGCCATGAGAGCCATTTGCTTTCAGAGATTCTATTTTTCCTTTTATCTTCACAGATTTTAGAGGGTCCATACAAACTTTGCTCTCCCAGCCCTACTTTCTCAAATATTGACCCTGAACTCAGCTTGATATACATACAGCAGATATTTCAGTGTGTCCAAGGTGCTTAGGACTTGGGTTTCTTCAAACAGCTCTCTAACCACAACCCTAATTTACCCACCACCGCAACCAGAGATCCACCTCTTCAGTCATTACCAGACCTAAACAAAATGCTTTCTATTTAGTAGATGATGGGGAAGTAAACCTTCCTCACCATCTACAGCTGCCTCAAACACTAAACTAATACCAAACAACAAACTCTCCCTATGTGTAATCTAGGTATCATAGCTGGCCACTGAACACAGAGTAAACCATTCTTTCCCACTGGTACAAATTCAAAGCCTGCCTTTACAGGCAGTGCAGGTTTCCTCTTCATGTGAACAAAACAGGCTTGAGGGAGGAAAGCTACACCAGGATGAACTGGGAAGAATCTTCTAGGAACATATATATATAATGGCAGCAGATCCAACTTGCAAGCATGCACTTTAAGAGAAAAGAGATGGGACAGGAAAGGGGTTAGCTCACATGATGATGTCAGTGTTAACTTTAAGGGAATGACATAAGCTCAGTGTCCTGTTCATGGAAAATGGAGAAAGAAATGCTACTCAGAATTTGTATGACAATACTTTCATTTCCTCATTAAGGTCCACATAGCTGATTACATTTTGCCATTACATTTGCTGAGCCAAGCTTTTGTACTGCACTTAAAAGAAAATGATTGAATTAAAGAACATGCATGCTAGGAAACATCCTGTCAAGTCATTAGTGAAAGAGGAAATCCCAATATTATTGCTTAGAGTCTTTTCTTTTTTTAAGGGAGTTTGTACTGCTTTCTGTTTCTTTGCTTATCATAGCTGGGACAACAACAGCAATTTTATAAATCTCTCATGTTTTTCAGGAGTTGAGCTGTAAAACACTCATGTGATGTTTTCTGCTCCTACTAAGCTTAGTTGCCAGTAAGCTAATTCTCAGTATGTTAACAACTACACTGAAATAAATCTAAATATTAATATTATAAAGTACAACACCAATCTGCACTATCACTATAACTATTCCTGGGTTCATTTCTGGTTTTATTATTAATCCTTATAGTATAGTATAGGTTAAATATTGTAAACAATAGTAGAATTATAAGTAAATTTAATTAAAAAAATAAATCTAACTGAAACCCATCCTATGCCTGATCTAAAAATGTCATAAAGGTGCCTTTGCTTCTTATATTTTGGAACACGAACACTTTGTTTCACATCTAAACACTTAGTTTCACATCTAAAAATAAAGCCCTCAAATAGCATTTTTGTCACAACTGAAACCAATAACCAAAAACATGAGCAGTTTCAACCAGAGAAGATAATCAGAAAGAATGCTTTCTGGAAGTCAATAAAATGCTGCTGAAAATCCCAAAGCTATTAAAAAGCAAGCAAAAGCTTGGGTTCTTGGATTTATTTTGATATCAAAGTTAACTGTTACTCTGAAGCAATGTTTATTTCTATGCTTGAAAGAAAAACTTTTTTCCATATTACATATTTGAGTTTTGAACCTGCTATGAGACTGAAAAAGCCGTTCTGTCAGGTAGCAGATTTTATTAGGCAATTCAATATTGCTGAAAAAAAAACCCCAAACCAACAAGATTTTAGGTGTGTTATTTTCCAAGAACATTGTCTGGTCTAGCAAAAGATAATACAACTTCCTACAAACTCTGTTACTCATTTTCATAACAGTTAAATTAATCTGTAGTCTGCTTGGCTTCCTTCCCTTCATCCTTGCTAAATTTAGCTGTTCATGCCTCAATCCATCACCTTCATCCTTCCTGAAACCAACAGTAGAAGCAAGATTGGGTTTTAGTTCTCATCTTTCATTTTGAAGTCTATTTTTTCATTCTGTTTGAAATGTCAGGATTGGGTCAGTCTGAGCCAAATTGTTCAAAAAGTTTCAAATATAATGTGAATCTCTCTCATAAAACTATGTATTTGTGCTTCTATATTCAGACACAGTTTAAAGCATGCAGTGCAATTTTTTTTTCCTGAGGATACAATGAGTAATTTTGGAACGTGTTTGTGAACTGTGATGAGCTACCTCACAAAGTCGCCTTCACAGATTCCTCTGAAGAGGCTCATTCAGAGCAGGAGCCTTGCAGGTAATCTAAAGTATCTCCTTAGGAACCATGTCGCCTTGGCTATAACAGGAGTACTAGAAAACTAACACCTATGTGTAGAAACTAGGCTTTTCAACTAACCCCTACAGCTGGATTCCTGTGAAAGAAACAGGTGAGAAAGTCTTTTTTGTAGATCCAGAAATGTGTTTAAGATGTCTAGGTTGCATACAAAATAACTGCTTTCGGGAAGTTCCAACTCTTGAACCCAGGTAAGTTGGCTCACACAAATCTATGTACTTACATTCACAACTACAAATTTTAATTAGTATTCTAGGATATAAAGCCCTCTGATTTTACATGCAAAAGAATGAGCCACCAAAGTTCCTCATCCAGTCTCTCCCTCTACTTATTTTGCTTGCTCTTGTCATTCCCTTCTGAGAGCATTCCCTGATTTGTTTCATGTAAAGTCATGTCACTTCCATTTCATCTGAATTATTTCTGGATATTTCTTCTAAAGGCTCAACACACCTTCAATTCTCCAGTATTAAAAATATCCAAGCATGTTGCTGGCTTCCTTCTGCCTTTCACCATCAAATTCTTTGAGCATATTCTGTGCAACCACAGCCTGGTAGCAACCTTTTTCCTTGCCATCCTACCTCTACTGCAATCCTGGCACTTAAAAGAAGCTCCTCTGGGCTATAAGCAACCTGAGAAGCAGTATTTAATCCTTTCCCCTCTTTTCAGGTATTTTCCAAACCATTGTATATAAATATACAATCCTTCCCACTTCTTCATTTATACCTTATCACTGTTAAATCGTAAGATTTACAACCCAGCTTCCATCTCTAGTCTGACAGTTTACAGGTCTACCACTGAACACTAAGTACTTTTGTCCCAACAAAACCTTTCTTCCATGTATCAAGTATCTTCTTATAGATGTTGAGATGACATCTGAAGCCCAGCAGAATCTAAAAAGGGCTCATAATTCCCTTCCAAATATTTGTCATCTTTTTTCTCAGGGACAATGCATAAAATGCATTCCATCACTAAAATATTCATGATGTTATTTCTAACATTGGCTTACTCTTAAGTTCTCATCTAGAGGCTATACCTAAGTCTTGCCAATTAATTTTCAACACCACAACCGAGACATCCTTACTTAATCTTTACTAGATGAACAATTTTTATTAGAGTCTGCATTGGCACAGGATGTTTACAGAATAAAAGTATATAAAGCTTTTCTAGCTATATCTAGCTAGAAGAATACATACTGAAGTTGCTGACAGCAGTCAAATGCCATTGTTGACTTGAAAGTTGACCCTTCCAATGTTAAATCACCTTCTCTTGAAAGAAGTAGCATTTGATATAGGAAGTGGGGTCTGGCATTTTCAGTTTTTGGATTGCCAACGGCACCCCTCTGTTGCCATCAGTGAGGAGAAGAGCAGCTGGGAAGGGCCTGAGCCCTCTCCCATCACAACCAACACAGATGACCTGCATGAAAACCCATTCAGTCAGTGGTAGTGGTCCTACAAAAGGAAGGGGATGCTGCTTGGAAGCAGGCATAGGATGAGCTGGAGCAAAGTGGACAAGTGAGGAGCAAAGGAGAATTGGACAGTTTTGACTTGTAATCTCTAGGGATAACTTCCTATAAGCAATGCTCTACTTCCCTCCTTCATCAATGGTTCATCGCATGCCAGTGGCCTAAGACCAGGAAGGCATCAAGAAATGCCAAGTACTGGTAATTTCTCCAAAATGTATACTGTCTTCCGTAATGGAGTCTTGGTTTTCAGACAAGTGTGTGGCAATTTTGGACAATGCAAGACAAAAAAGAAACTTAACAGTAAATACATCAGGATTAAAATACGTGTAAATCAAGAGTAAATCTCAGGTCCTTTGCAGGTGATTCATTCAAATCCATTTCCAAATAACTGCACTGATCTTGAGATTTCAGGAGCTACCAGGAGTTTTCCAAGATTCGTCTACATTAGCTCTGTCCATAGAGACACAGAGTTAAGGCCTTTTTGGCTGCTTGTCTGAGATTGTAAAGTTCACTCCCACGTTCTAAAAATCATTATAGATCCCACCACAACACTGTCCTCATAGCAAAGGCAATTCTTACCTCCCCTCCCAGAACCTATTAACACTATACTAACCTATTAAAAAATAAATCCCAAATCTAGTAACACTAAAAAACCCCACAAATATAAAGGGGAAAAAATCAAGCTCATTTCATACACTATATTTCCCAAGATGCTTTGATGCCAAAGCACAAACACAAACCACTCAAGGCTGTGTTTGTCACAGAGGATACCAAGTTGTGAAATTCCGCTTATGAAATTGTTGAATCACTGATTTATACTGTATTTTCTATCTGCATGGGTAGGCCAGAAGAATCTTTTGACAAAATTTATAATTGGGAAATTTTTGTAAAAAAACCCTCCTACACCTTGTGCACTGAAAACAGTAGCAGGAAACGTAACATAAAAGCAGCACAGTCAGTAAGTATTCTAGTCAGGGTAAAACCAAAAGAGAAGAAAGGGCTTAGATGCAGTTTTATGTGCTGGACCTGCCAAAGTTCCCACATCGGGTTGCATGGGTTTAGGCTCATATTTTCCTTTAAAAGGTATTCTGTCCTTTCACTGTAAACGGCGCTACACTGTCATCAGAGGAAGCTAACAAGACGGAGTACTTTCTCTATAGTCAAGCTCACCATGAAGTCAAACTGAAAGAAAAAAGACATTGGTAATTTGGCTCTGTAATTTCTCCCATTCAGCTTTTAATAAAAACAGGTAATGCAAAACTTTGCCATTCCTTGTGGTTGCTGAGCCCATAAAGGCTGGAGTTTCTACTTGGGAATTTGCCAATCTCTATAGCAAAGGGCTTTACCTGATCTGTATGAACTGTTCAGATATCAGTGTTAAAATTGTCTAAATATGTCTAAACATGTACTTTGATTTCTTTTTTAATACTTTAACATTGGGCTTTACCATTGTGAGCTTTTTCTCATTTTTATTTTTAATTTTCTAGCTTTTTATTCCTGTGTATTTTTCTGCATGGGAACTGAACCCTCTCAAAAATCTGATACAATCAAAATCCAACTTCTGTTATGTGTTTTGCATTTAACATCATCTTGTCATCATTAAGCAAAAAAATTATACATTCTGGGTCTAATTCTGATCAGTAAAATATTTTCAACTGTGAAATCAGGTTCAGTCTCAGAAAGTTAAATTAAACCAGATCCCCCAGCTGTAGGAACGGGATCCATCCCTCCCTACTCTCCAGCCACTCAGAAAGGGCAGGCAAGGGGAATCGCCCAAGGGACCACCTAAAGTGTGCTCGTATCATTGCCCTGTTGAGCTCTAGTCTCCAGCACAGGAAAGGAGGAAATATGTTGCCTTATTTCATTCCCTTATTCATTGTCTTTCCTTGTACTGTGACTGGACTAACTGGCATGTCATCCAGAGATGGGAGCTACTTCCTGTGGCTGGCCTGAATTCAGGGCCATGAGGAATTAATTGCCTGCCTCATCTGTGTGCCAGATGAAGAGAGAAAAAAGTGTTTCAACTTACCTGTGGCTAAGTAAATGTTTGCAGCTTCATCTCACTACAACTTGTGTGCTGCTAGCTCATGAGCTGATCCACCCATGACACCAGCACATGCTTCAATTGCCAGATTTTCTCATAGGGCATAGAAGGGATTTTCTCACATGGGAGAATTTGCAGACTGCAGTATAAACATCCCAGCAGCTCAGACCTCCGGTTACACTTCCATCTGTTACAACTTCAGAAGTTTCTAATGCGTCTGGCAAACAAACAAACAAACAAACTTACAAATCCATTACGAAAGTGAAAAACACTTGGAAGGCCACAAGATCTACTTCTATGCTTTCACCAAACCAAACTTTCTTAAAATATAAAACTTAGGTTCTAAAACACTGAAAAAAGAAATGAAATTACTTCTAAATGAAAACCAGGGATTGAGTCATTCCCCTCTGCTTAGGTGGTGGAGATGACGCTGGGCATTCCAACACATGAGGTGCAGACAGTCTGCTTAATGCAAGAGAATTCCCTTCAAGCTTCGCTCACAACAGACACAGTTTCCTGTAACAGTATTTTCATCTGTGAGAAGGTATTATCTACTCTGAGTGTGTCTTGCTAAGGAGAAATTGAGCCCCACTAGGAAAATAATGAGAGGATCATTGCATCATTCAGCACTGATTCATCTTAGTTTTGACTGGTATCTATCTGATAAACTACAAATAACCTAAGGTACTTTTTAACGCTAATCACTTTCACTCTTATTTGCCCAGATCGACCATAAGGAAACAAAACGTGATAAAACTAATTCTTAAAAAACCCGTCTTCTTTAGTCTTGCCAGTGGTACCTCAGCACTGAAAACAAACACCATATCTCCTTTTTCAGAATTGTAGAGGTATGCAAAAGTACATTTAATTTCAGGTTAGTCTATTACTAGGGAACAGATGCTCCTGTGTGGTTCAGAACGTTCCCTCTCTCATGTGACTTGCATTGCTTTCTCTAGCTCTCCTCTCACACTTCATGATCTCCGCTTCTCTCTCCCCCCTTCTTTTTACTTTTTCCCCTGTAAAAAACATGAAACAATTGTAACAAAATTAGCCCATACAACCCATCTATATACTAAGTCGTTGTCATTTTCTATGTTCCTATGAGTCAGTGTTTTAACCACAGTCTATTTTCAGCAGATCTGACCTTTTCTATACCTTCCTTCCATTCCTCGCTCCTTTTCTTTTAGCACACCTTGATAGCCAGTCCCTATCTTCTACCTCTAAGTGTTGTTATCTGGCCTCAATTTTAACAGACAACTTAGGTGGGTAACAGAAGTTTGTTGACAAGCCGCAATCTAATGTACATAAAACTGGAGAGGGAGTAACGTGTAATGGAAAAGGGAAATGACTTAAAAGGCAAGCTCCTAATAAAACCCCTTAAGAATGTGCCATGCTAGAGTGTCAGCGAACTGTAATGCAGACCGTGGGCAAGACTATTCAATGAAGAGCTATAAAAGCCTCCTGTAAAATAAGAGCTGCAATTCAACTGTTTACTTTTATCCAGACATGCTTAACTTTTAATCTAAATCAATCCTCTATTTTTCTACTTTTCAGAGCTAGCAAACACTTCCCCAGCTAACCCCATGTAAACACTCCAACTCATCAGTCGTACAACACTACATGTCACAGAAAGTGTTTACACGAACACTACAAACTGGCAGCTTCAGTAAAACTAGCTAGAACAAGTACATTAACTAACGGACTTCTGGTTTTGACAATAAAGAGAAGAAGCCTTAACTAAGTAGCTCACCAAATGGCTGGTTTAGGCTCAAAAATAATGAAGGGGCTATTGTGAAAACAAAAATGAAATTCAGATGTCTGTACCCAAAAAGACAAAATGAATAATACTATATTTCATCCTCAAAAAAGTTTTTAATACCTCTTATTCTAGAATTACACTTAGCTAGGGATGTTAAGGATAACAAAAAAAGATTCTATAGGTAAATTGCTAATAAAAGACAGACCAGGTACAATGTAGGCCCCCTCCGGAAGATATCGGGTGAACTGGCTACACAGGATTTGGAGAAGGCTGAGGTTCTGAATGACTTCTTTGCCTTGCTCTTCAATGGCAAAGGCTCTGACCACACAATCCAAGTCTTGGAGGGCAGACACAGGGACTCTGAGAAGGAAGACCTTGGGCCCACAGTAGGAGAGGATCTGGTTCAAGACAATCTTAAGAACCTGAACGTACACAAGTCCATGGGACCTGATGAAATCCATCCACAGGTCCTGAAGGAACTGGCAAACGAAGTTGCTAAGCAACTGTCCATCATATCTGAAAAATCATAGCAGCCAGGTGAAGGTACCGATGACTGGAAAAAGGGAAATATAACCCCCATTTTCAAGAAGGGGAAAATGAATGACTCAGGGAATTACAGACAGCTCAGTCTCACCTCTGTGCCTGGCAAAATCTTGGAGCAGATTTTCCTGGAAGGCATGCTAAGGCGTATGACAATCAACAAGGTGTTTGGTGACAGCCAGCATGGCTTCACTAAGGGGAAATCCTTCCTGACCAATTTGGTGGCCTTCTATGCTTGAGGCCAGATTGGACAGAGAGTTGGGTGACATTGTTTTGTGGGAGGTGTCCCTGCTTATGTCAGGGGGCTTGGAACTAGACGATCTTAAGGTCCTTTCCAACCCTAACTATTCTATGATTCTATGATTCTAAATTAAAACCTTGATTAAGCAGACCAGTGCAGAGCAAGAGACTCTAAGATTTGGTGCCTACACTTAGACGATAGAAACCTGAAGAGAAATCTGAACTACTAGCAAGAATATAATGTATTAAATATGTAAATATATGTAAATTAAAAATAATGCCCTATAATGTATTGGTTACCTTGTTGGATTTGATAAGATGGTGAGTTGGGGTGCGTGAAACAATACAGACTTTTTCACAGATAAACAGTTTTTATGTCTTATGAAATGGCATATGAAAAAAAGAGAGGGATTCAGACATATACTGCTGCTATACATACAGTTCTTCCTAAACTTTGCTACGTTTTTAGCGAGACTGATGCAGGAAGGATTTCTTTACTAAAGTCCTCTAGCAGGACTGACTGCTTGTGTTTCACTGCTACAATTGCTTCTGTGTACTCCCTTTTTTCTTCCCAAATAGCTCGTTCTGGAAATAATCTACCCATCATTTTCAAAAGAGCTTCACCTCTATCTATCTCTTTCCCCTCCCCCTCCCCTTATTTTCAGCACTTTGTGGGGTTGAAACCTGAAGTTTCATTTAATTTCTTCAACTACAACTGGAAATTCGTCAAGAACACTTAAGCTAAGGAAATTCCAGCCTAAGTATGACTTGACTTACCTCACATAGGAGCCAGAAGAGTTTTAAATCAAATAAGTAGTTTTTAGACATTATAGGTGTCCATGGCAACAATGACAAAATACTGCTTTTCCCTAATGTTTAGAATCCTATACTCTCCAAATCTTTTCCTGTTATTGGAAGGGCTTAGAGATAGCTGATAATTTCTACCTTATTTTCTTCTGTATAAGGTTGCTATCTAAATCCTGAGTTTTTTACAGGTTGTAGATGTAAGTATAAAAATCAGGCAGCAGGAGAAAAGCTCAGTAGTGCTGTTTTAGATACACAAAAAGATGTCCTGGGTAAAATTCCATGGATAAGCATGCGTGTCTACTGAGCACAGCTACGTACTCTGTTAAAAGACTGTGAGCCAGTAGACAATTAACTAATGCATCTGGAAGCTGATAAAGCATAGTGTCATGCATGTAGCCACTGAATGAGTATCAGTGTAGTAAAGTACTTGGTCTAATTAGTATTATTCCTTGAGTAGATTAATAAGCTTGGGTACATATCTATCACTTTGAAAAATAGTCTAGCAACTCCCATTTTGACAAGAAATCAACTAAATCTGATTTAGCTAACAGAGCCTAGAATAAAAAGAGACCTGAGTAAGCAGCTTCATTGAGGTATGAAGTGATGCAGTTTGACATAAAGAGAGAGTTGCTACAAATGGATGAATGAATGGATTTGTCCACAGTGTGCATGTTAAGATGGACTCTTGAACTACAACCTGAGCCAAATTCATTGGACATATCAAAGTGGGCACTGTACCAAATGGAGTCTGAAGGTGTCTCAGCAGGGTGCTTTATATTCACAGAATCATAAAATTAGTTAGGGCTGTGTCCTGGGTTCAGCAGTAGCAGTCAATTTTTTCTCCTCTTTAGTAGCTGGTGTAGCTGTGTTTTGACTCAGCCTGGGAACAATGCTGATAATACTGATATTTACTCTGACCAAGGACTTTGTGAGTCTCATGCTCTGCCAGGGAG
>JBCJKH010079632.1:0-92415 GCA_039877255.1 Loriculus beryllinus
GGAGCACTCACAACTTCCTTGGGCAACCCATTCCAGTGCCTCACCACCCTCACAGTAAAGAATTTCTTCCTTATATCAAATCTAAACTTTCCCTGTTTAAGTTTTAACCCATTATCCTTTGTCTTATCACTGCAGTCCCTAATGAAGAGTCCCTGCCCAGCATCCCTATAGGACCCCTTCAGATACTGGAAGGATGCTATGAGGTCTCCACGCAGCCTTCTCTTTCTCCCAACAAAACACATCCTGTGGGGACCAGCACATTATTCCTCTGTAAGAGAAACACTACAGGCTGGCAGTGAGAAGACAAAGCCCCTGGAGATCCACCACAGTGGGGGCTTTCCACAGAGTACCAAGCACTGAGACTGCATCCATTCAATCAGTTACCTAAACCGTGGCTTTACACCAAAGGGGAGTTTAGTCACTTACCTCCCTTTCCCACCCGTCTAGCATACCACAGCCTGTTCCTACCCATCTGCTCCTAAGACAGGACAAGGTTCCCCCATTTCCCTCTGCCTTCTGTCCTCTGTACATCTTGTCCTGCCCTGAGCACTGCAAATCAGTGATATTGGCTTTAATAAACAAAAAAACCAACCAGTAGAGACTCTGAATTTTAACATTATTAACCTACAAGCTTTACATCCTCTCCGGCCCTCTCCAGATTCTGCCTCAGCACCGCCGTGCTCGCTGGACCTCAGTTTATAAACTAAACCTCAGCCCAGCCTGGCTCACACGGGCTCTCCCCCACGGCCGGGCGGGAAGCAGCACCCACCCCTGCTTTCCCCGCGGCGACGGTCTCATGGAAGCGCACAGGCCCCGCAGCGGGACGATCCGACGGGCACGGCAGCACCTGCGCGGGGGGCTGGCCCGCCGCAGGCCAGGGCGCGACAGAGGTGGGAGGGCGGGCCGGGTTCGGCCATTGCGGCTGTTGCTGAGCTCAGGTGAGGGACGGGAGTGGTGGAGGGACAGCTGGCCTTCGGCCCCGGGTGCTGGGAGCGGAGAGGTAGAGGGGGCTCTGGGGCGGCGGCGGCGGGTGGGTAGCGAGGGGCTCGGCTCCTTCCTTAAGGGTGTGGAAGGGGCGGCCGGTGTGCGGCCTCTGCTGCGGGGCTCCGCGGGGGGGACGAAGCGGGGTTTCGGTTTGGTGTCCTGGTGCTGAGGCAACGGGACCAGCACCGTGAGGAAAGGTGCGGGGTTGCGCTTTGGTTAATGGCTTCTGCCGGAGCAGAGGAGCTGAGCCCCCCGCAGGAAGGCCCGGCCTCTTTGTTAACTGTAAACAAATGGAAACCTAGTTTATTTCTGTAGTGACACCCTAAGGAGATAGAAGTCAGGAAGAGAGTTCTCGGTTTGATCGACTGCAGGCATTTCTGTGGTAATGCTGAGAGGTTGCGTTGAAGGCAAATAAGGATAAAGATTGCTTATGTCCTTAAACTCTGTGTTTCTGTGTTTTACAGGTCTGGGCTTAAGAGTACTGCACTTGAAAGGGTAAAGACACTTTCAGGAAATAACATCCCTGTAATATTCAATACCAGCTAATCAAGGGTGTGTCTTCTCCACAACTGATTTTCTTCCCAGCACAGCTTTGCCTGTACCTAACTTTTATCCAGATCACAGGCAACGCGAGGAACACTAAGGGTGCCCTCCTTTTAGAGACTTCCAGGACAAAGGTCACAGCCTGTGCTTTCAAGTTTGCCCTGCCGTCAGTGGCAGCTGTGTGCATGCTCAGGGAACATACTGGTGGTTGCTGGGTTTAATGCTTTATTAAGACAACACTAGAGAGGCCAACAAGATTCATGTTCTTAGTGGACACCATGCCTTGTCCTTGCAGCAAAGGTAGGAGAGCCAGGGCAGACCTAGTAAGTAAGGTAAGCACAATAAATGTTGAATATAAAAGAATTACGGTTACTTGATAAATAGGAAAATGCAAAGAAAAACTTTCTTCTTTAATGAAGTTACTTCACCTATAGTTTAAAGGGTATTACTTCCTTTGTGTCATAAGGAAGTTAGTACTAAGTCTTGAAACTGCATGAAATGGATGCAAGTGCTGGTCAATGAATGACTAAGTAAAGCTATAAAATGAACCAGTTTTATTTCTGTAGCTCAGGAAGTTATTTTAGGAAGAAAGAATACATGTAAGAAACAAGATGTCTCATGCTGGGAGACGATACCAAGATAAGCAGTACAGGCACCATGAGAACCATGGATCTGGTAGATACGCGGAAGACAGAAGAGTGAGAAAACCATACACATACAATACAAGGTATGTCTCTGTCACCTTAAAGAAACACATCACAGCAGGTCTTTAACATGCCTTTTAACTTTGTTTGCTTTTCTGTACCTTCGTGTTACAATAGTAAAGAAAGCATTTAATCAGCCTTAAAATTGTGAAGCATGAGCATGCTAGATTTGGAATCAGCGATTTTACACTTAGAAATTTCACCCTTTTCTTTGTAAAAAGAGGGGACAGAATGATAGGCTGTGTGACACAGGCAGAGATGGACATTTCCGGGGTTATTTGGATCAAGTTGGGTCACAAGAAGGTGAAGTGTGGTCATGTGTCTTAATACTGTTCCTTGGGAGGCTGGTCAGTAGGTGACAACAAGCCATGGCTTGCCAAATATGCATTGCTTAAATGAGAATGTTACGTGACTGAGACAAGCACAGGGACCTTCTGAAGTCTCAGATTGCTCTATTTCAGCTGTGAACAAGTTAATATTAATCTAAACCAAAATTAACTTTCAGTACTTACAGTTGATAAATGAGTGTTTAAGTGTCTAAGGCTGTTTACAGCACTTGATAGTGGGTCATCCCGTATCATTGCAATAGGCAGGTCAACTAATGGGTTTGGAGTGACAAATAAACTCTTCTCTTTCCAGCCTGGCCAGCCTACAGAATATTAGGCGTGAGCTTAGGCTGTTTCCTTTAAGGCATGACATTGCCTGCATTGTAGGAGAGAAGTCTGTAGCTCTAAATGGCACTGGCAAATAATCCATGGCAGTAACATGTTCATCGTGCCTGTGTAGTCTCTGGGGGCATGATTGTAGGGCAATTTAAGAATAGAGACAAAGAGGGAGAGGAGATAAAATATAATTAAGATTATTGAAAAGCTGAAATAAAGAACTACACCCTGATAATACGCATCTTAGCAAGAAAAACAGGGTGAGAATAAAAGCGTCGGTGAAGAGCACTGTGTGTAGACTAGTAGTACTTATGGCTAAGTATAAAACATTTGGATGTTGGTATCTTATTGTGTTATGGAAATAGCTAATGAATTTTTCTTCTGTCTCTCCTAAATCATGAAAAAATGTAGAGAAATGGGAACAAAGGTCAGCCTAAGAATCATCCTTAGAGGCTGAATGACTGTCCTTGGCGAAAACAGAGATCAGGAGGGGATATAGTTAAATTATTTTGAACATATTAGAAGTGAAAGCAGCAGATGCCAGGTTTTGCTGTTGGTTTGAGATGACTGGATATATACACTGAAAATTGGTGGATGGACTGTAAAAGGCCCAGGACAGCAGACCATGCCTATATCCATGGAGGATTAGAGGAAGCTGTAGCTAAAGTCTGTAATAGCCATGGAGATAAGAGTCCAGCTGAGAGTCTGGGGTCACCAGCCCTCACTACAAACTAATCAAAAAACTTTTCCATCAGTTGTTTTGATGGAGTTTTACTTAACCTATCAGCATTTCCCCTACTTAGCTCTCATGACAAAACCAGCTGCTCTTGTAAGTACATTTCAGTATTTTGGTGAAGACTGATTGAGCAAAAGACCTCCTCTGTAACGAAATAATAGGAAGAGTTTTGTGGAACCTGTAATTTGGGTGCCTAATGCTTTTATCCCTTACAAGCAAGGCTTTCTAGCCAGAGTATTTTTCTTAACAAATGCATTTCTTTCTGAAGTTCTTATAGCAACCTTCATCTCATTGTTGAGGTGTAAGTGTTGTATTACCCAGAACTGGAAAGTCCTGAAGGAAAACAGAAGCAAAGGTGGCCAAAATAGGCCATTGTGAGAGGAGAAAAACAAAAAGCTTCTAAAACAAAGAATTATTTTTTTTCCCTAATTGTACTCTGTTGCTGAACATTAGGGTTTTTTTGGTTTGGTTTTTGCTTTGTTTTGTTTTCTGGCAAGTAGCAGAATACAATAGAGAGAAGCAGCTGCATCAGAAGTACCAAAGGGATTGCTTTCAAGTTAACTGGAAGTCTTATAAATCACACAGCTTATTTAATTTATGTGACACAGCTGCGCAGGATGCTTTGGTGGTTGCACAAGACACAGGACAAAGGTCAGAAAAATCAGAAATGTTTCAGCCAAATAGAGCTGTTGGCAACTACACACAGAGATGCTAGCATTGGTCTTGTTATTGAATGTCTTAATTAAAATGTAAAAACTACAAAGAACATGATTTAAGGTGGATGAATGAGATAATATTTCTAAGTTGAATCCGGAATTGGATGAAGATAAACCCTGGTGAAGTGCAGCAGTACTAGGACACAAAACTAAAGTTGAAAGTGCTGATCTGTGGATAAGAAATTCAAGATAAAAACTGAATAGGAAGAAGACTCTTAAAAATAATAGTGCTGAATGAGACTTAAAATACCCTTTAATAGCAAGATTGTCCAGCTGTACCTTGAAAAAGACAAGCTCTGGTTCTCCTTCAAATGAGGGAGGACATTTAGATTAGACCAGATGCAAAACAATTTACAGCTGATTTTTCTTTTAACCTGAATGTTACCTCACTTTAAAAAGGGCAAATTGCACTTTTCCCATAGAATAATCTAAATCTCACCAACCGTAAAAGTCGTCAGGCTTCGGATGTGGAGTTGTGTATCATTGCAGCAAAGTGGACAATCCCATTTTGAGGTATACTAATGAAGAGTCTATCGGAGACATGAGAAAATGATTTTATTGGGTCAATTTTAGATTCCTTTTCAAATATCAGCAAATACATCAAAAAAGAAACTTAAATAGGCAGGGGTTTTCTTCCCCACTTTAAAATCTTTATGTGTTTTTTTGTTTTAATAGCTTTCATTCTTTTAAAAGGCATTGTTCTGAGACATGGTAGTTGGAAGTAAAACTTTGACAAAATGCTTACCCATGACATAGGTATGCTATTTTACACCTGTATTGTGTGAAAATGTTTTTGATTTTTATTCTCTGGGCTGCTATGGACTAGCTAAGCTGTTTTTCGTAAAAAAGCTGTTACTTGTTTTTATAGGAGAAAGAACTCCACACCCTCCTCCTTGCTACTGTTCACAAGTAGCCTAAAAAATTCAGCCAGCCTACTCAGTAAGTCCACATTTTTTTCAAATAAGAACGATCAAGTGCAAATGTCCATGTGAACATGGATTTGTGCAAGTATTTGGGATATTTCCTTTCAAAACATGCAAGCAAAAAAAAAAGATTGCATACCTGTGAAGCATACTAGCTGGTTCCTCTCTCTAACAGGGGGCATCTGCTAATTTCTTATGTTCTAATGTTCAGAAGAGAGCATCATCTAATTATATTAATTGTTTACTTTGTTGTAGATCAACAGAAGACATCCGAGATGTCCAGCACTCAAGGACTCCTACTGTTTGCTCAGAACCTTACTCTAAAACCTCAGGAGCAGCATTGGAATACTTTGGCCCACCACCAGACTGTTACTCTCCCAAGGAAACCTTCTCAATGAAGTGTTCAAAGGTATGCACAACAAGAGGTATGTGAGATTCTTATTGCCTGCCATCCATCCCTCTCCTTCCAAGGACTAGTCTTGATTTTGGTTTCTGTCTTTATAAGCACAACAAACTAAAGCTAAAGAATTATTAAAAAAGCCTCCAAACAAACTGGGAGAGTTAACGAATGGAATAACTGAGGGTTACTAGCATGTTTTAGGCATCTAAGTGTAATATTTATAGAGGTACGTAGATCCTTGAAAATACACCTCCAGAATACCATTCAGAGGATCAGTAGGTCATGTATGTAATCACCCAGGTTGTGCAGCAAGAGTTAATCTTTGTGATTTAGGAATACAATAGATATTTGCATCTGTAGGCAATTTAAAGATGGCTGTTGAAGATTTGATGCTAGTTTATTTCTGACACATTCTTCTCAGACTTTTTATCAGCTCTGGATTTAATCCAGTGATCACTTAAACATCTTTATAAATCATCATTGTGGGAGACAAAACTATTTTATGGACATGAATCCAATAAACCAGCTCTTGAGAAATAACTTTTTTTTCGTAGCTAGAAAGTGACTACAACAAGCAGAGGAACAGGTATTAATGTGAGAGGAAATCAGCCTTAGCACTTAGTAAACTTGTTCCTGTAAACTGGGGGAAAAGAAAGTCACTAAAATACCTATTACTCCTTTAAAGTTTTCCCTCTTCCAGGACAATGATCATTCTCACCTTGTTTGTAGGAAAGGCCAACTGCAGTCTGAGTTGAAATGTGCAATTAGGTGCAGAGTCTTTGGCTGAAGTCTACAAACAGCCTTTCAGTACTTTCAGTAGAAAGGGAAATTAAGAGTTTAATTGAAAGTAAATTAAAATATGTAATGTCAAATTATTTCTTCACTCCATGAATGAAAGTTGAATAATACACTTGCTTTGCTCTATTTCTCTGAATGTGAATATGTGAACAATTTTAAGACTGAGTTGAACCACTGTCCTTTATAAGTACATT
The DNA here is from genome assembly GCA_039877255.1 of Loriculus beryllinus. Classification (NCBI taxonomy): domain Eukaryota; kingdom Metazoa; phylum Chordata; class Aves; order Psittaciformes; family Psittacidae; genus Loriculus; species Loriculus beryllinus. The sequence goes on from JBCJKH010079632.1 coordinate 6,661, forward strand.
CTGTGTATTTGTCTGCAGTTTGGTTTTCATCTAGATTCAACTCTGATAGTTAGTAGAGCATATTTAAACATCCAGCGCCATAGTGATATTTATCCCTGATTAAAATTTATCAGCAGTTTCTTCTTCAACAATACTAATTTATTTAAACTTGTTTGAGAAACTCTAGAAAACTCCATGCCTTATTTTATCACAGCTTTAGAAAAATGAAGTGGCAAGTTATATTTAGTTTACAGTTTCACTGGTTGTTTTGACTTATGGATAGCTTAATGTGACTTGCTGTTTTGGTTTGGGTTGGGGTTTTTTCCCCTGCATTTGCTTCTCATTATTTCAGTGCATCATTAACATTTTCAAAATGTCCTAGTTTTGGATGCATAAGTTGACGATGATGATTTCACTCCCACCCTTCCTCCAAGTATGGCTCAGAATTTTCCAAAAATTCAATGTTTTGAGTTTGCAGTGGAGGAGGGTAAAGAGATCATGTAGGGAAAAAAAACAACCACAAACCCTTTAATTAGAAGTTTTATTTCAAAAAATGAAAATATATTGGAAGTTGTTAAGATTATGAGAACTTTACTCCCCTGTTTAATTTTTGAAAGTACCAAGACTTGGCAGAATTTTCTAGAGCCATTTTGCAGAATTTGGTATTCCCTGCAGTCATAGTAAATGTTATTAAAAAAAAAAAAAAGCTACATGAATTGTTTACTAAAAAGTCCGTATATGTGAGCTGCAACTTCTTATAGCAAGAAAAGTTCTTGTAAATACTTTTTAACCATCTCTGCCTTTTGCCAGTGATTTCTCAGCGCTCCGGTCAAATTCCTTCTTCCCAATCACCATAATTCTAAAATAAACTTCAAACAAGGCCAGGAAATCAAGTGATGTACCACAGTCTTTTCCAAAGCAACAACTGAAATGGTTAATGATCCTTAGTTTCTGACTGTACATCACTCTACTTTCACTACGGGTTTGTTTTGTTTCTTTTTTAATTCTGCCCAGCAAATACGCTTACGTTCTTTGTGCATGTTGACCAGTTTGGCATACCAGAGAGGAGTTCTAAACAACCAGAGCTCTGAAAAGTATTTGCTTCACCTAAATACAGCCCTCCTCATACATGCTTTCCACGAGCAACAGCCCAGAAAAGCTAAAGCTGAGTTTCCAAAACAGACAGTTATTTTTGCAGGGATCCTTCGAACACCTTAGCTGCAAGCAGCAGCAGAAAAAAGGATGTTCTCCTACCTTTGTTATTCCCACTTTCCCTGCCTAATCACCTCGTTTTTTATTTTTCCTACAACCACATTAACAAAATAAACCCAACCCAAATATAGTGGAAAAAAACAACTGATCCTGACCCTTTTTGCTGGTAGGAACATTTGATACCATCTAAGAAATGTCAAAATATTCATCTCGTTTTTAATCCTTTCCCCTTGAAAACAGAAGGAAAAATGTCTGGTAAAATGTTTTATGAACAGTACCTATGCAAAGCCATTCAGGTAGGATCATGTGGCTGGATCATACAAGGCACCTAATTATGTATCCTCTCAAATAATGTACTAGAGTACAAATTTAGGAGGACCATTAGAATTTGGACCAGTAGAGAGTGAGCTGTCCTCTGGAATCTGAGTCAACAGAAGAGTGGATGGTTGATCTTAAATTGGTGATAGATACTTGGTCACTTGACCTTGAAAACTTTTCATTTTCTTTTTATTTTCTTTTTATTGTGTATGTTGGTGTGAAAGAGGTGGGATAAGGCAATTCCAGGATAATGCTTCCTATAGTTTTCCTCAAACAGTGAAGGTAAACTGAGTTTCTCTCATCTTCAGTCAGTATGCGACTGAGGAAATGCCTGCACTTTTGCCTTGTGTAGAGCTGCACTGTGCTGATCATCATTTCTGAGCTAGTAACTTTTTATTTTTTTGGAAGTTCTTCAACCCACTTGGCATTTAAGGGAGACAGCACTAAAAAGGTTACAAAACAGTTTGTGGGAGAGCAAGTATAATTGAATCCCTGTTCTTTGCTGCCATGAATACAGCTTTGCACCGTGAATAGTGTCAGATTTCTTAAGCATATTGTAGGCACTTCTAAACAATCAGGCCTTTAGCCTACGTTCTAACATACACAATTGTTAAAACCTTCAGACCAATTTCCTCTCAGAAACAGACAGCATTACAGTTTGTAACAAGAAGAACAATCTCCAGTTTCAAGCATAGCTGAGAGGAAATATCAAACTGAATTTATTTATAGGAGGAAATAGAGTTAGGGAGTAACAGTTACTTTCTTCAGGATATATTCATGCATTAACAAGCCACCATTAATTGAAATGTAAACATCTATAAGCTTTTGTTTTTACAAAACACAGTCAAATGTTTTTCCTGTAGCTATGAAAGCTGGCAAATACTCATAGACTGGAAAAAATACTGAGATGAAAAGTCACCCTGAGTACAGGGTTCGCACTAGTAGACGCTTGGTTTGAGTTATGCCATTGTTCATAACTGTTATACCGTTGCTAAGTTGCTCTGTGATGACCTGATACTGTTCTTCTTGGACTCCGACATGGGAGCAGAAGGGAAAAATATTATGCACAGCACTTGTATCCCTTCCAGTGCTGAAGAGATTTCGGGGAAAAATAATGGTCTGCAGGAGGCATTGGACTGGAGTAGAAGACCTTCTGTAGCTTCAGTTACATATGTTCAAAACCACTGAAGGGTCATTCAATGTGCATAATGCAGGTAACCTGCTTTGTGTATGAAAAAAAGCATTTGAGAAGCATGCTCAACAGTGTGTTAGGTCTTTCCAGGATTGGTCGGCAGGTTATTTATGTTTTGGTGGAGGCACCCATAGAATTAGAAACTGGTGTATTTTGTAGCCCATTATATTCACATTTTGTCCCTGCAATCTGCCATTCTTAGCTCCTTTACACTGGTCTCAAAGCTGTCATGCACTGTTCCTCCAGGAGTTAATTTGAATATATTTCTCTGCAAGAAGGGAACACTAAGGTCCCCTATAGTCTCATTGTAATTAGATGGTTTCCCCTTCCTATCTGTTGCAAAGTAGTTTTAAATACAGTATGACTAACAGACTGGATCTGCCAATAAGTTTTTAATCTTGTAATTGTGAAGACAGAGGATATTAGTAGTGGGAATTAGACAGAACTGTACAGATTGAAATTATCCCAGTTATACAAAATGCTTAATTAAAATTGTGCAGTAACAAGATGCAGTGGCAAAGCTGCAGGTATCTTTCCTGTTCTGAAGTTAAAGTGTTTCACTTGGAGGAAAGTCGTGTTTGTTGTGAAATACAAATGGCCATGAGTAGTTAGCTATATAAAAACATGTAAGGGAGCTAAACAAGCTGCAGATGCCAAATGTTACCTTTAGCAAAATGTTGTCCTGCCAACATATGGCCCACATCTTTATATCAAGGGTTTTTTCCGTCCAAGTTACGGCATTGTGCTAACATGTATACTGTTGTTTTTAGAGAAGGGAGAACTATAACTGAGAAGACTCAGTTAAGTTGGCAGGGGAAGATACTGTCAAAGTTGATGATAGCTGTTGGATATGTGTTAGATTCTAGCCTGTGCTTCCCTACTGGGAAATCTTAGCTCTCTACCAGCATTGAACCTGGAGCTGCATCATCTTTCCTGTAAGACCACTGCATTTGTCTTCCCCACCTCTGACCCAAATTCTGGGAACCAAGAAAAACTCTTTAAAAGTGGCTCTCAAGACTAATTGATACAGCACACTGACTACCTATTGCATGTAGCTGTCTTCCTTGAGCAGTTGCTCTTGGCTCACTTAAAGGAGAAAAATCCACCCCATCAGGAATGTTGCTCACCAAGTGTGACAACCCACAACTGTTACAGTGAATGAGAAGCTCAGATTCACAGGTGCCTCCAACCTGACCTACCTTAAGACAGACACTATGATTGCTTAAAGAGCAATAACACCCCAATCTTTGTGCTTTCTAAAGGCGGCTCAGTTTCAGTTCAAACGGAGGGAGTGGCAATGGAAAGTTGGCATAAGGAACAACAGTGTTTCATTGTTTTCTGAACTCCTAAGAAAAAAACCCAAACAGATCTCCCCCACATTTGTTTCAATACCAAGGTATTTGTTTACTGCTTGAAAGAAGTATGGGTACATTAGGAAGAAGAAAGGCTGCTTCCTGAAAGGCAGAACATAAGGTGACTCTGTAGGAAGCTACCAGTGGTACAGATACATGTACAGCTTTTTAGAGCCCTTGTATTTAAAACAGTATTGCCACATGTTACAGTTTAATGCAAGACTTTGCTTCCCACCCCCTCCAGAATTATGGAAGATGACTCATGCTCTGTTAACAGGAGAGAGATCAAGAACATGCTAGATGTGATGCTTTAAAGAACTACTGGGAACAAGTAAACCAAAGCTATTTGTTCCCAGGCAGGGGCTGGGTTGTGCTGAAACTGTGCCTTGATGGCAAGTAAATATTAGTGTCATACAGTGGTGGGAAGCTATGGGGATAGAGGCTGATGCAGTAGTTCTGCAAATGAAGTCCACCCTTTCCTGTGGAAATTGGAACAGCACTATTTAGAGGATGGGAGGGAATTAAGCAGAAGGAATAGATCAGGTGGGACAGTAGGTCTTTAAGGGAAGATGATACACAGAAAAAAACAGGACAATGTTTGGATCTCAGCACTCTTGTGAATGTACGGCTCTTCTGAATCATTAAAACCAAGGCGGGTCATCCTTTGAGATTTCCTAATGAAGTGATTATCTTGACTAAAGAGGGATAACTTGTTAAATGATAATAAAAATGCTTCTTTCTCAAGCCCATAAATCATTTAATTTTCCCAGTTTTAACTATTTTTCCAGCAATTTCCAGTAAGATCAATATCTCAAATGCGCATAAATGCATTGGGCATTTTCTTACATTTAAGTCCAGTTGGCTCTGAGTATGTAGTTCCCTTGGGTCCTTTGAAAAGCCAAGATTCTGCTGGTGTTACATTGCCTAACTGTTGTGTTTTAGGGCTGGGTTGTGGTTTTTTTCTACCTTTGAACATTACTCTATTAGGGAGATTTTAACATAACTCAGTGAAAGCTGAATCTACCACTGGCTGAAGAACACAGATACCTACAAAAACAATGATGGGGTGGGAATTTGGGGCAGGGAGATTTGTTTGCTTATGACAAAGCTGTATATTGCCCTGATCCTGCATGGGTGAAGGTGGTTGAATGTTGAATTCTTGTAACTGGTTTCAGTAAGATCTTGATTTGTACTGGTATCCATAAGGGGAATAATACTGTTAGCAAGGTGTTTAATGCCTTGCATCCAGGTTTAATATTTTTAATCTATTGCAACTGTTGTCTCCATTTCAGACCCCTTGTTCAGTTTTCCTGCATTGTTTTGGTTCCTCTCCACTTCTGTCACATTTTTGTCCCCTTCCTAAAGCTCAACAAAACCTCTCTTCCATTTGATGTTTTCTCCCCCTTCCTTCTTATCTATTCCTCCCACCCCTGACTCAGTTCAGCAGAGAGGTGACCAAAGCTGTACATTGAGCTGTGCCTTTACTCTCTGGGGAATGCCAAACCTGCACTGCCAAGAGAAATTCAGCATTTGAGATCCTTTTCAGGACTGCCTCATGCTTTTGTAAGTCACTGTATATGGTCAGAATACTTGTCTGTTCCTTTGGGGGTAAAAAAAAAATACCTCTGAAAAGCAGAAAGTTACCCAAACTAAGAAATAAACCAAAAGACAATTTTCAGTGGTGAAGGCTGGGAGAATGAGTTTTATTGTGTGTGTTTAGCCTCTAACTCCCCTCATCCCTTCTCCTGGAGCGACCCCTACGGAATGCGGCACTGGCACCACTGACCAGCACTGTTGTGCTACCACTGCTGTCGAGGTGGCACGCGGGTCTCTGTTAGTGCAAAGGAAGCAGAGGGAGAAAGCAAACTAGAATAGAGAATAAAAGACATTAATTACCTTAGAAGGACACAGGAGTGTTAACTGATGAGGAGGAATGATACCAAAAGAGACAGGAGAAAGATTCCATGTGCAGTCAGCAAAGGAAAAAAGTGACTGCTGTGCCAAGATACAGTGGAGGGAGACGCTTGAAGGCCTCTATTAGTCAAGTCCTTGTGGGAGGAGAGCTTGACACAAACAGCCAGAAACTTGACGGTTGTGGAAATACAGGAACAAACATGAATTGGCTGTTTTTCTTCATGTACATACACTGTGATCCTGACACCTGAACGCTGACACTATCCTGCCCCAGTGCCTGGATAAAAATCGCATGAGACCTGAGAACACAATTGAGTTACTGGGTACCACACAGTCAGCCACAGTGTAGTTTTATGAGACAGAGAATTGGGATTGAACAACTCACCTCACCTGTAGAGTTTCAGGTGTTTCTCTGGTTCTGGCTTTGTTATTTCCCCTGCTAAACCCATGCCAGCACAATTGCTCATAGCAGGAAACATACTCAGAAAAAAAAAAGACTGGATTCAAGCAAAATTAACAAGTATGATACACTGAAGTTACTATCCATCACTATCCATAAGATTGAGATTTTTATGGAATGAATAAAACAATTATTTGAAAAGTTCTGGCAACAACCACTGTCTTTTAAATTGCAGCCGTTATCATCTCAGTGCTGAAAGTCAGTGCATTAAAGAAGCATGGGAAAAGAAATGGAAATCCAGGAGCCCAGACTTGAAGCTCGTTACTTGCTCAGTATGGGGATGGTTTGTTCTTCTCCTATTGCTACAGTTGCTGATGAAGAGTCCCTCTCCAGCATCCTTGTAGGACCCAAAGCAAGTAACTCCCCTGCAGGAAGACCTATTGGCAGTTCAGTTTCTGCAGCTGTAATGCCTAAGATGACATAGCTAACTGGCATGTGAAAGCAGGAATGGCAACACAGACTCAGAAGTGTGGCTTTTAACTCAGCCCTTTCTGCCAGCAGTTCACTGCTTGACGTAGGTCACTGCCCATAAATATGCATTAGCATACCCTGAGAGAGCTAAGATCTAAAACTTCACTGTCCTTTTATTCCTTATTTCTCAAGTCTGTCTATCCTGCTCATACTAGTATAGTAGGATTAAGTATCAGCTTGTAACTATCATAGATGAGGGTTGCACGAGGCTTTTGGGATGCCAGGGTCAAGATCTGAACATTAATATTTCCATCAAAGCCCTGACGGTTGTACAAGCGTTTAGGGATTTCCACTAATTGTCTGCTACTTTTGCAAGCCGTGGTGGTGGCTCTCTTTGTAGACCTGTAATTCACAGCTTCATTCTACATACTGCTTACCATGATAGGATATTCTTTAATACAGGAGGCTTTGTTACTGCACTTTTTTGTTGTGATGGTGATGTTGGCATTTTTTAAAGTTGATACATGCAATGTAAATAACTGGTGGAGTAACTGCTAATGAATCTCTCTCCATTGTTTAGTTACTCTAATCAGTTCTGTAGCAGGCATGTGTGAAAACTGTTCAGGTACATGCAAAACCTGCCCAACCTGAATGCCCTGTCTAAGGGAATTTTTCAAGCATGTCATTAAAGCACCTACTGCTGCAGTTAAAAATACAGTGGACCTACACTGATCATATGTTATTGCATGAGAAGAGAGACAGCCCTACTGTGGTACCAACAGTCAGCTCAGTGAAATGAAGGGGTTGCATGCAGAATTTATGTGAACACATAGGAAGTTTTGGAACAGCATCATTGAGGATGGGGGACAGTTATAAATGGGGGAGGTTAGCAGCAGGTGCTGACTGCTTTGACAAGAGAAAATTGCTGTTTCTAAAGCTCAGCAAGGTGATGTACAGGAAAAGTTGATGCTCAGTGAGTCAGAGTGCCTCACCAGTCATAGAGGAAAAGGAAATTCTGAAAACAGTGGTAGAAGAAAGCTGGACTCATGAATTCCCTACTTCCCAAACATATTTAAAATTTATGTTTCCCTTAATCAAAGGGTCTTTCCTCCCTGTAGACTTGTAAGAACTTCTTCCTGATGGAGCAGTTTCTATGAAATCAGTAGTCAGCCCTTACAAAGGGAAGTGGCCTTCTGGGTGCAACACTGTCCAAGGGCCCTGAGGGCCTGCGTTGACTCCCTGTATTTGGAAGGCATATTATACAACTCAAATGAGTAAACAAAAGATATTTGATCCAGTTCCAGTAGATGTCCTGTGCAGCTATTACTCTTTCAAAATATTTTGAACAGTCCTGCTAAAGTGATGATTCTGTACGCGTGGAAAACGTTGAGTCATTTGGCTGCATTGTTTGAATTTGGTACAAGGAGTTCCAAATCCTGCTTCATGGACTGAGATTTAAATTTCTCTTTACATTTAGCTTCACAAATATTTCCTTTGAAACACTTGAAGCCACCTGAACAGATTTGGTAACCAGCACTGTTATTGACATGCTTCACAGAAATGGTTGTGTGGAATGGTCAAGGAGAAGGCATGTTGTCATGCAAAAGTCAGCATCACTTCTGAAGAACACATATGCAGAACTGCACATTTAGTTCCTTCTCAACAAGAGCATTTTGTCTTCTCTGCCTGCTCTACCTAATTCCTTTTAGGATATGAAGTCTATAATGTATGCACTTTGTCTATATACACACACACACACAAACTGAAACATGCTGAGTGAGCCTCAGGTATGCTGTTCCCGGGTATTACCACTATTACCACTGCTCCTCTTTGTGCTTCTGGGGTGGTTTGCCAGGCCCCAGTGTGAATGGGCTCAGTACCTACCTACTTAGGAGGTACCTACCAGTTGTATTAGGAGAAATAAGGGGACTAGTCTGTGTACAGGAGAAAGCAGGAACTCCTGAAGTGGCCAAAGACCCTTGTCAAACCAGTGCAAGCAACTTCCTGTGAAGAGCAAACAGCAGCAGGAAGGTGCTCATTACCTCAGCCCTCTGTGGAGGAAATAAGAAGGGGCAGAACGGGAATATCCAATAATCCTTCATGGTGGCTTTCACTAGCTAGCACGGTTATAAGCATCTGGCAAGGCAAGAGAGGAATTTGTCTGTCTTGTGTGTTGCTTCATCCCTTTGTTTTCAAGCCTGTTACAGCCTTGACAGCAACTGAGCCATTGCTCAAGAAGAAAATGCCATGCTGATCAATGTTAGCAGCATAAAATGAAAGTCTGTATGCAAACTGTAGATCCAGCCCCACTTTAAAGACAACTTAAAAGATGCTGTGTTGAACATCTTATGTTCTCAGCTGTCAGACTGCAGTGGAAGAATAAAGATTCACAGTCCTGTAATTAATTTCAGAACCTGAGGAGCAGCACACTGATACAATAGGGGGTTTCAGTTCCCAAATAGGCAACTCTAGCTATGCTACACTTCAACATCTGTCATGTTTACTAATCTTAGTCTGACCCCTAGTGAGCTGTCACAGAATAATCAGATTTATCTAACAGATGCTGCGCCTTCCTGGCAGACAGGTGGCTACCACAAAAAGAAGTCATCTATCTACTTTCCAACCCCATCTTAGAAAACCTTGGTTACATTTATCAGTGGGATAAGATAAGAAAAAGAATCAGCTCAGAAGTCATAAGCCTTTCTTCTGAATGTGTGGGTGAGGAAGAAAAAAAATGACCCAGCAGCAAATTCACTTACTTTACCTTTGCATATAAAGTGGGTTTTGCCTTCTTCCCTCCTCATTCTCTGGGCAATTTCGAGCTGCTTCTCAAGATCTATGAAGAGATTTTTCTTTCTGAAGGAGATGAAGCAGAAGCTGCGTCTGATTAGATGTTTAAATTAACAAACAGTAAGACAAAAAAAGGGTGTAAGTTAAAGCAGTAATGACATTTTAAAGGACCTGAATAACTTGCCTAATTTTTTAAGCTATTAGAAGCTTCTATGTTTTTGTCAGCTTTAACCTCAGCATTTTGTTCATACTGGATGTATCTTGCTCAGTGTGTTTATAAGACAAGTAGTTACAGGTCAAGATACAATCACTGTGCACTTGCTTTGGCAATAATACAAGCACAGTAAATTTTTATGGATTTCTTTTCCCTTGTGAAGATCCATTTATCAACACACTGACAAATTAAGAAAAAGTAATCAGCTAGCTTCTGAAATGTACCTATGACAGCTTGTCCTTGTTTGGGGTTTTATAAAGCAGTTGTAGCCAAGGGGACTATCTAACTAGTAGTGCTCTCTGTCTATGGGTTTGGGGTATTTGTGTCACATCCACTTTGCACAAGATGTGGTTTTGACACCTATTTTCATCCTTCTGCTCCTTACAGGCATTTTGAAGTTTGTGGAAATTATGGTCAACCTCCTGGTGCTGATTTGTGTGGGTGCTGCCCAAGCCTCTGTTGCAGGCTTCACGTCCCTTGGTGGCTTTGGCACCGGCTCCTTTAGCCTGAATTCAGTCTATAGCCCCTTTGAGGGCACAGAGCTCCAGGAGGTGAGGGAGCTAGACATGCAGTTCACCCAGATGCGAGCCCCGTGCGTGTATGGCGGAGTAGCCTTCAGCTTAACAGCAGCAGCACTTACCCTTGTCTTCCTTGTCGTGGGAGCAAAACCCATCCAGCAGCTCAGGACAGGGCTGCTGGCAGGCGAATGTGCCTTCAACCTGCTGGCTGGCGTGGCGTACATCGCAGCGGTTGGCCTCTACCTGCATTTTGTCAGCCAGGTGAACGCCACAGAGGTTTGCAAGAGGCGCGAGAGGCTGTATGCGCGCCGTGGTTACACCTCCATGAACTGTGTGGTCCAGGGTGGCGATGCAGCCGTTGGCCTTTTTGGTGTCGTTGCTGCCTGTTTGTACTTCGCCAGCTTTGTGGTCTGCATCCTTGCTATCCGAACCGTTCGTGCCTTCCAGAGCCACATGGCCAAGATTCAGCAAAGCCCCGAAAGTGGCATTAGAGACAGAAGTGTCAGAAACCACCATGCCACCCACAGGAGCTCAGAAAGGTCCCACAACATCCAGGCTCTTGCCACATTAGTGTGAAGTCGGCTCTGGGGCTGTGCCAGAGAGCTGGAGCTTCAGGAAGGTACAGACACTGGGTGTCACATGCCAAACTGGTGACCAGACCACAATGTCTTGTTCTACAAGTTGGTGAAGTGTGTATCAAATCACCAACTATAACAGTACTGCTATCACATGATGTAATAAAATTGATGTTCAGCAGATGTTTTAACAAGGGGTTTTGCATCAGTCTCTCAGGCTGGATTCCTGTGTTTAAAATGTGTTTGGTTGTAATGTCTTCATCCTGCACAGAGCAATCCAAACAGCAATGGGCTGTTAACAGGTTGCAACCATAGCACTGCCAAACCTGTGCTAACAATCACTTCCTTTCCTCTCCCATGACATAAGGAATTGAGTACACAGCTAGGATGGGCAGCCTTCAACAGATCTTGTGCCTATCGATGCATCCTATTGCCTTATGCCGCGCTGCTCGGAAAGTAAAGGACACTCAAGTGCTTCTCTGAATCACAGCCGAAGGTGCCTTTGGGACCTTTTCCACTTGGGCTAGTGAAGCATTCTGTCTTTTGAGTCACAGGGGTTGTTGGCACATGCCGATCATGTGCTCCCTGGGGAATGTTGCTGAGAGGAACTAGCTGCGGTTTCAAAGGCAGCGTTTTGGTACTCCTCCAGTTCCCTATTATGGTTTTTCCACCTCATTGAGCACAGATGAGAACCTGGCAGGCAGTGCATTGGTCAGCTATCAGCTTCGTAAGGCTACCACTTGCTTCTGTAACCACCTAGACAGGGTTGGACTTGCTGACTCCACAGCTGGTGGTGGGCAGAGACTGAATTGGGAACACATAATGTCTTTTCCATGGGAATGCTGTGACAATGACAGAACGTACACGTGTCCTTCCAATACCTAAACACACAAAGCATGAGTGAACAGCAGTAATTGCGTGCCCCCAGGGTTGAGAAAATGGATTTAAGAGAACATCTTTCAAGAGTCCTTTGTTTGAGGCAGATGAAATAGATCAGTGAACGTCATAGATGAGGGAGTGAGGAAAAAGGCTGCTCAAAGTGCTTAAGATTTGTGAGCTTGAGAGGAGGGAAGAGGCAATTTTGATTCTGGCTGTGCTCACTCCGTTTAGTTTTATCTGGCTCAGAGTCGTTGCCCAGATGAGGCTTTTTTGAACCACAGTAGAGATACTTATTGTGTATTTCACATATATACATATATATATGTATACACACAAGGATCTCAAAGGATTATGTTTAAGGTAATATAAAGACAAACAAAAAGCATAGTTCTATTAGAAGTAATTACATGAGCCTTTACAGTAAGTATTTACCATGTACATAATACCGTAAGCATCTTTTTAACACTTTGAGCACCAACAAGCTTCACAGCATTATTATGCTTACAAAGTGAAGAGTTTTTCCAAACATGCCATGGCTCACAGTACTGATCCCGTTATGGAATTAAGATTTCCAGCTTTCTGCCCAAACCCAGACTTTCACTGGTATGCTGTAACCAGCTGGATGGTCTGCTACAGGGATGTCTGTCACCTGCAGCTGCAGCTAACCACTCGCTGGGCATTTCTGCCTGCACACTTCTTCCTGCTACCTCTACAGCTTGCACATTCTGAATGCAGGCTTGGTTACATGGTGACACACTGTTATTAACTTACACAAACAACAAAAAGCAGCTCCTTGAAGTGAAACATTCAAAAGGTAAGCAAAGGCTGTGGGTAATGTATAATTTCAACCTCAAGGCTTCTTACTCTGCCCCATTAATTCTTAAATGCTTGCCTGCCATCACTATGCAATAGCAATAGTCCTCTGCGAGTGCCATTTCTGTGTCCTTTTTCCTTGTGTGTGTGGTAAAGGCCTCATTTGCTGCAAGGTAATTCAGTCTTTAGAAGAAGGTGCACAAAGTTTCCCTGTGGACTGTTGCTATAGTTCTCCTTCCCTGGACACTTGGGTTCTTCACAGTCAATCCATTTTGGGTCCCTTTCCTGTTAACAGAAGCAATTTTACACATTGTATGGAGAAAGTCAAAAAGTAGCTGCTACTTAAAAGAAGCCTGATTGGAGATTCTGGAACCCAGTCACTGCCTTGAGCATCCTGTTGGGCCCCAATTATGTTCTTTCAGCTCCTCACCCAGCTGCCCCCCCTGCACTCACTATCCCTTCATGTTTCTAACCTCCACAGCCTCACATTTATTCCTTATATCCCGTCTAAATCTACCCTCTTTTAGTTTAAAACTGCTACTTCCTTTCCTGTCACTAGTCCTGGCTCTAGTAAAAAGTTTCTCTCCTTATTTCCTATTGGCCCTCCTTATATATTAAAGGGCCACAATAAAGTCACCCTTGAGCCTTCTCTTTTCCAGACTGAACAACCCCAGCTCTCTCAGCCTGTCTTCATAGGATAAGTGCTCCATCTCTCTGATAATTTTAGTGAGCCTCCTCTGGACCTGCTCCAACAGGACCACATATTTCCTGTAATGCGGACTCCAGAGCTGGACACAGTACTGCATGTGAGGTTCCATGAGAACGGAGTGGAGGGGGAGAATCGCCTCCCTCGACCTGTTGGCCACACTTCTTTTTATGTGGCCCAGCGTACAGTTGGCTTTCTGGGCTGCGAGCGCACGCTGCTGGGTCATGTCCTGCTTTCCATCCACCAGTACCCCAAGTCCTTCTCTGCAGGGCTGCTCTCAATCCCTTCATCTCCCAGTCTGTAGTGATGATAGCCAGTGCAGGGCCCTGCACTTGGCCTAGCTGGGACTTTGTGAGGTCCACACTAGGCTGCTCCTCAAGTCCTGAGACACAGGTTCCTCTGGGTAGCATCCCTTGAGCTTGCCAACTGCACCACTCTGCTTGGTGTCATCCACATGCTGAGGTTCAGAAGCTCTGCAGGGACCTCAAAGGAAGCCAAAGCCCAGTGATTGCCAAGCTTTATGCCTCAAATTTGTTTCCTTCCCTGCCACTGTGAAGAAAGATCACCAGAAAAGAGCTGCAAAGAGGAAATACACATCAGTGCTGTTTCCTCCAGTCACCTTCTTGGAGGGAAGTGTAGGAGAGGAGAAGGGAAAATCCAAAAAATACACCTCAGAGGAGTAGGGCAGGGAAGAAGTAGATTTTCTTCCCTTTAGGATGAAGGACAAGCCATATACCATCAAAGCAATCCAAACAACCCTGCTTTCCGACTGTAACAAGACCATGCTTGGTATCCTGTAGCTGACTTGAAAACCTTTACCGTGCAAGCTGCAAAGGTGTAACACACAAGCAGGGATTTTCTGGCACACACATAATGACTAAAGCTGCAACAGGCTGTCGTTCCCAGCTGCCACTGTAGGTGGTTCTACCCTCCGGGGTAGATTAGCCTTCTCACCTTCTGCTGCAGATGGCTGTGCCCCACCGATACCTCTGCACAGTGACTGCCACTTAGTATGGGACTATAATCTGCAGTGGGATCAGCAAACAAATGCAGGACAAATGGGCCTATCAGCCCTGACACCTCTTTAAGCCTTTCCCTGCTGCCTGCGCCCTATGCAAGCATGTACTGTTTCAGGTCAGCACTGAACATAAACTCACCTTTTTCTTTGAAGCAGCCCCTGCAACCAAAGCCCTTCACACAGTCATCATCACCCTCAGTCCCTCTTCAGTGAGAGGGATCCTCAGGGTGTATCCAGCTTGCCCGGTATGACCTCCATCAACTTATCCCCCGCTGCAAGGGAAATGGTAACAGCAAATGTCAAATCTGTGCTCCCCTGAGAGGTTGTCTTGTGGGTAGACAGCGTGGCCTCTCTCAATGTAAAAGCCTCGGGGGCCTCACCACTGGTGAGGAAACCCTCTGGCACACCAAGCCTATTCCGAACCTTCAAAAAGAAGAATAAAGTGGCCACAATCCCTGGAGATGGTAGGAAGTGGATGCAGGTGGCAGGGTGAACTGGAGTGCCTGGCAGGAGAAAAGCCCCACTGCAGATGGTAGGTCTCCAGTGCAAGGTGCTGGGGTGAGCTGAGCAGCTCATTTGTCTCAGAGTTACCTGGGAGACGCTCAGCCAGCCCTCTGGATTTAAACCATTCATTTTACCTGTCTCCTGCAACACGGGAACAAACAGCTTTAGTCCGAGAGCAAACCCTCCAGCTGAGCTCCCTGGCCATTAACTGTCCACAGAGAGACTCCTCCGCACAGAAGAGCCTTGGAGAAAAGCAATCTCTCTTTGAAAAATCACATCTCCATGCCGCGGTCTGGAGGGGGAACAGGGCACAAGACAGTTATGCTGACTACGTTTAGAAACACAATTAACAATCACCTGATTCTGCGTCCCACCGCTGAGTAAACTTCATCCTAGGGGTTCATAAAGGCAGTTCTAGCGGAATCTTGTCCAGAACGGATCAAATCAGCATCTAAAGGCACAGGTGTCTCGTTTCAGTGTAAAAGGCAAAATTGAGGGGGGCGATGCTGGAAAGGAGAGAGGATGTTCACTGCTCCAAACAGGCTTAACGCAACCTTTGCATTCACCAAATAATTCAGGTGTCTGGCACTGTAAATCTGGCACTGCTGGAAGACCTGCATGTGTCAGGGCATTGCCCTCCTGCTGCTGAGCACCCTCCTACCATCCACTAAGAGGAAGTTTTCAGATAAGCACAAACAAGTTTTCCAGTTTTCTGAATGAGTTTAAGAAAACATTCCTGGACTGTATTAAATTTTATCACAGTTTAAGCTTTTCCCATTAGTTCTTCAGGAGAGTTCGAGTGTATCCAATGCGGAGAAACAACTAGGATTACAGACTGGCCTTGCAACAGCAGAAACTGAATTAAAGGCTTAGCGCTGAGAAAAACTGGGATCACAGTTTACAGGACAAACCGCTATAAAATGATGAGATTACATACAACGATTACAGTGCCAGTGAACAGCCTGAATAGAAATTGCTCTTCCACAATCCGTGTGTTTTACTCCCAGTTCAGATTTATCTTCACTGAAGTTGCTCTTCTGGTAGGTTTTCTTCACAGCTCACATTCACTGTACTTAAATAAAGCTACAGATACACAGCAGGCCTTTGGTAACCCCGATCTCTCAATTACATTTGCAGAACTTGAGCATCCCCTTTTCTTTTCCAAGACTCAAATACGTTACTGAAGGGGACTGTGACCGCATTGCTTATGACAGCCATGACATTTGTCATTACTCATCCAGGAAAAGGTGGTGCTCAGTGTATTGCAGCAGATTAATGCCAACGCAGCACAAAAAGTGTCACAGATGCTCGCCATCACCTGCCATAAATAAAACATGAGGCTCCTTGCAAGGTCTGCGGGTTGTCAGCGCGTTTGATGTGATTGGTTTTGGTGTGTGACAGAGTAAAATGGGCAGATCACAGGATGCCCTTCATTGCTACAAATGGGCTATCCATTTCCAATGATGCTGTTTGCGCACAAACCTGCACCTGCTGCTGGATTCCCAAAACTCTCAGGCCATGTCGAAAAGCTCAAGTGAGGGAAAGGCATGCATGCCTTTAACAGGTAATTGGTTTCTCAGAAGGATGTAGAAAGGTTTGTGAGAGATGCGTACAGATAAAGACTGGGTGTTTAAAACAGGCTTCAGAAAAGCTTGGGTATATTCCTTTCATTACTACAAGAGAAACTGTATAACAGAGGTGTTTAGGCATTTATAGCTATAGGAAAACCTTGATTTTTTGGTATCCCGTACTGACTTCTAGGATAAATCTGGATAACGAAAGTGCAGGAGGAAAAAAAGAGGCTTGAATTTGTCAAGGTATTTAGTAAAAATTGGCATTTCTCAGCTATGCATTACATATACATTGCTCATAGGCTTCCCACCATACCCACGTTTATAGATATAAGCAGAGCTTTGTACTATCATCTGCACACCCATGCCACTTCTCATTCACCCCACAGCAACCTGAAAGCTGCAAGCATAAAAGATCACAGTGACTTCCAAACACTCAGTATGTGAGTGCAGGATCCTAGCACAGAACAGAAGCCAATGGAAGTGGCTGAAAGAAGACACTGGATGAGCCGGTGGGAGAAAATGAGTGTGTAGGTTTTGTAGGTGGAGGTTGGTTAGCATTCCTGATCACCACAGGGAGATGGGATAGAGAGTACAAGCAGTAAAAAGGGGGTTTGCCCTCTTTCAGACTGCAAAACCAGCTCCCCAACAAGATGGCCCTATGGCCCTGTGTCCCTGAGCAGCTTGAAGGAGATTCAGGTTTTTACACTGCGGTGGCTCAGCTCAGATGGCGAAGATTAGTCAGTTTACTGGTCCAGACAAATAAGGCATGGTCTGATCAAGGTCCCATTGCCCAGTCACTAAGACTACTTGAGAGCTCGCCAAGACCATCTCCTCACCTGCCAGTACTGCAGATGCTCTATGAGCAGTAGCAGATGCAGCTCCCATGGCTCCCTCTGCCTTCCTTCCCTTGTTTAGATTTGTGGCAATCGCTCCTAAGGCTCGGGGAGGCCGGGGTGTGCGGGAGGGTCCTCGCCCTGTGTGCAGCAGGTACCTGCCGTGTCATGGCTGCTGCCGTTTGTTCAGCCGAAGGAAGGCTTCTCCAGCCCGCTGCTGTTCCTGCCTGATTCGCACGATGGGGTGCGCGAGTGCATCAGACGGCATCCGGTACCTCCAGGGATGAAGATGCAGCAGCGCCGGTCCCTTCCTGCGGTAACACGAGGGGGAGCCCTTGCAGCTTTCAGTCAGCGCAGACAGCGGCAATCCGCCCTTTTCTACCCCGAACGCAAAGCCTCGGTTCTTAATCGGAAAACAGAGGAGGCCTGGAAGCCATTTCTTATCTTCACAAGGAGATGGCTCCTGGTTCAAGCAAGTGCAAGCCACAGATCACCAGGAGGGGGAAGGTTGGCTGCTGCAGATTTCCTCCCCACATCCCCATTCCTGAAGAGGAGCCAGGGAGCAGGATGGGCCATGGACACATTTTCATGGAATTGCAGAATGGTGAACCCTGGCACTGTGTAAGGCCAGGCTGGATAGGGCTAGCGGGAGGTGTCCCTGCCCATGGCAGGGGTTTGAACTGGGTGAGCTTTAAGGTCCCTTCCAGCCCAAACCATTCTGTGATTCTATTCTATCCAATGCACTATTTTATGTACAGCATGTTACTATATATTCTATAATTCTACTGGTATATTGTGTTTCTCAGACCAAGGTAAGTCCGAACTGCACGTGCACCTACTGCAACATTTCTTAACATTTAATTATTTTGAAGATTCTTTGTTTTACAAGATGCTGGTGTCTCTCTCCTTAGGAAGGATTACAATGAGAAAGCATCTTACTCACAAGTCACCACGTCGCACACTTCTGCTACACCAGCCTTCTTTCCTAGTTCTGCATCCCAAGTTTCTTTAAAACATTCAACAGCATACATTTAATTAGCAAAACAATTCCATCTGTTCTGTGAGTCAATACTGACAACTTTACTGTTAAAATACACATATTCCTCTTGGTGCAGCTGTGCTTAATCTGACAGGGGAGAGAAGAGCCTGCTGTGCATCGTGTCTAGTGCCCAGGTTCCATTGTAGAGCTGCATCCCAGCTGATACCCAGGGCACCAAAAGGCCTCTACAGCCCCATTCCTGTGGTCTGTGGGACCCCGAGTCACCTACATACCCTGAACACAGGCCTCCCAAGGCAATCCCACAGAACCACTGGTAGGAGATCTCTTTTTGGCTGTTTGCTTATGTTTTGACAAGTTGACATGGAAGAACAAACTCAGATGAAAACATGATAAGACACTGGAGGGGTAACAAGCAACAGGACACTGAAATTGAACTTACGGGGCAGTGAGAGCCAGCCAAGCCTCATCCACAGGCAGGCACTATCTCCCAGCCTTCGTATTGTTGAATTCATCCCCTCTCCTCGACCTGAGGTGCAGGCTCTGTGGCTGAAAACCCAGCTGCCCGGTTCTCCTACAGCAGAAAGTCTCCAGGGCTCATCCAGTGCCGGGTCTCCCTGCTGAGGAGCAAACCAGCCCTGCCCATCCCAGTCTCTGTCACCTTGCAGTTACGACAGCTTCCTCAGTGCCGCAGTGCTGTCATGCTCCTGATGAGCTCTTGTGGATTAAGCATCTCCCTTCAGCTCACATTATTAAGGAAATATGAAGAAAGATGAGATAGCGTCTGCTCCATTCAAATCCTGCCTCAGTAACAACCCAGAGGGCAAGCCTAGCTCACTGCAGCAGATAGAAGGTAGAATGAGGCATTCAAGTGAACTGCAGGTGAATCCCCACTTGTCAGCTTGAGAAGTGACCTAAAGGATGAACTGTTGAACTTGACAGGAATGGAAGTATAAATAAAAGGTTTGGGGTAAAGAAGGGACCAATCATTTAAACCAGGGACTTGAAGCTAACAAGGAACCTTTCTCCCCACTAGTGTCCTAGATAAATGGTATCCCGATTCTGCCCTGGGTCTGCTGTTAATCTATGAGATATTTAGAGGTTTTCCATCCCGATCTTTTCATTTGAATGGGTGCAAAAGGTTTTACTTGTTCTCAAGCAGCAGATGGATTTTAGCTTTCATCTTTGCACAGAAGCACCAGCCTTGTTAGGTATAGGTCATCTGACTACTTACATCTTCAGCGCAGGATACAGCGCACCCCTCACCACAATGCAAGCAATCAAGAGGAACAGCTTGGTTCACGCAGCACTCCATGAAATCCTCACTGCAAGGAGTGCAAGCACGCACGTTAAAAAAATCAGTAAGAAACAAATCGATTAATCCAACAATAGTGTGCTGAATTGGATTGAATTGGCTCTGAAGCAAGTCAATTGAATTAACAAAGCAGGCCGCTAAAGCAGAAAAAGCAAAGCACTGTCATTTAACAGACACCAAGACACCCTGGCTCCAGCTGAGCCCAAAAGGTATGGGGTTTTACCAACTTCTGTCCACACAGCTCTTCTGCAGACACTGAGGGACCCAGCCTTACAACAGCACTGCTGAGAACCGCTTGAGGACTTGAGTGCCTTCTCCTCTTAGAAAAACTCATCTCCACTGACAACAGGCGGTGTCCAGGGAAATCAGACTGCCCAGGGTAAAGCTGCTGTTCTGTTTACTCCTTTGAATTCTACTTCTCTGCTTAAATCAATTCAAGTCCTTCTACACCCCCATGCAGCAGTGGGTGCTACATGGAAGAGAATGGCTTTTTTTTCTCTAAAGGTACAAAGAATTTTCCAGCTTCCTCAGGAAGCTATAAATGTGTACTCACCTGCCTAGGCCATGGCAGTGTCCTTGCAAGTTATCCCCTTCACCCTCAAGCAACATCTGAGCAGAACTTAAAACCAGGTAACAATCTCCAAGGGAAACAAATCATTCAACAAAATCTGAAATACACAAACCATTTACCAAGGAACACCTAAGAGTCACTAGCCAGCAAGCCACAAACTTGTTGTTTAAATGCATTATTTAATGAGGTTTCTTTAAGAAAAGAGATATTTTGAAGCTCAAAGTACAATCAAGTACAACCTTGTAGATCTACAGTGGACAGCGCTACAAACATTTACTAAACCAGGTATTTTCATGTTTGCTCCTCTGCTGTTATTATTTAAGGAAAGGAAACGCCAAATCTCTTGTTAACAGCAATCCTGTTCTAACTTGGCTATTTCACCCTATGTCAGCATAAGGACAACAGCCTATTACCACAGACCTCTCCCAAAATACAGACCAAATGTCAAGCAGGAGCAACGCTGTCAGGATCACAGGATTCAGCTCTGTAAAGTGTGACAAGTAAAATAGGGCAGTTGGTTGGAGGAAACAGTGGAAAAGGGTGTTGCTCCTTTCCCACAGGAATCACAAAAATACCCTTTTGTAACCAAAGTCGAACTGCCATTGAACTCCATTCAACATGTTCGAGTTCATGTAGGTAGCTTTGAGTTTACTTTTCCACCTTCTCCTTACATTTTCCCCTCTTCTCTCCACACCCACTGGTTTGGTTTTTTTGTCCCTTTTCTTAGAGTTTACATTATCCCTTCTTCATCATTTCTACCTTGAGTTACATGGTCCCAGTGGGATAGAGCCAGAGCACCGCTCCTCTTCAGTCTTGTAGCATTATCAATACTGTGGCAAAGGGCAAATCAATAGTGCTGAGTTAGTACTGAGAAAGGAAAACAGAAACAGGTCAATTCCTCAGAGAGTTGTTTTGTATCTTTTAAAGACCACTTTGCACGGCCTTTAAATTCTAAAAGTACACGTGAGCTTCTGCAGTTAGTGTAAAAATGTGATCGAGCTGAAGGAGTTTCCACACTTGGTTTAAACTGAGCAGCACGGTGATGAACAACAGCAAGCTACTGCTCAGCTATCCAGACATAGAAGCAGACATCAGGTGTAAATTTCATATTTATTATAACAAAAATTATGACATGTTCATTTGTGCATTCGGCTTTAATATAACTCTTGGTATGTAAATGTTCTACAGCAAATGAGCTCTATACAATCATGCTGGTTGTGGCAGCAGTAAGGAACACAAACAAAACGTGTGTGTAAAAGTAAGGAAAGAGAGAGATCAGAGGAAAAAGTGGGTTTTTCTTTAAATGGTTGACACCACCTCAGCTCTAGCTAACTTGAACACAGCCACTCAATCCGTTATGCTTAATGACCATGGCCCAAAGAGTCGCTTAAGAAAAAAGGTCAGTTTTTCAGGTTGTGTCCTTAATGCCAAGGCTACAAAACATGTAAGCATCACTATACAACACTGAGCTATTTACAGGAATTCCCCAATCAACTGTTCTCTCAGAGAAAATTAGTGAATCTCAGTGACTTAAGTCACCTGAAAGAGTAAAGCAACTCCTAGGAGTTAGTCTCCATATTCTACAAATGTCTATCATTTTCAAGACCAAAAAAAGCCTTTTCTCTCAAAGAAATACAGTATTACAATATTACTTAAATCATTTAGCACTGGCTACTGCCCTGCTTTTCAAACAAAACAAACAAGCCATTTTAAAAAATATTACATCATCATCTGTTTCTCAGCAATATATTAAACCTTTTTATTTTTTTTTATTATTTTTTGTTTTTTTGTTTTTACACGTGATATGTTAAGGGAAGGTTAACTATTTTAAACTTTACCGGTCAAGCGTCTCTAGAAGAAAGTCGATGAATATTAAACCTAACAAACTGAAAAGCTGCAGTTATCTGTAGTGGCAGGATAAGGAAAAGGAAGTATATAAAGGAAAAGGATAAGGAAAACCCCTGCTGTAGTGAGCCCACTGGGTCCCGCACTCAAGTCTCCTTGTTTGTTGGTTTATTTCTGAGCAGCGAATAGAGTGGGTCATAGTGGTGTGTCGTAATAGTCTGCCAGGTGGTCCATCGGATACTGCCGCTGCTGCTGCTGCTGCTGCTGTTGTTCCTGGTGCTGCTTCATAATCTCCTTGACTTCTTCTTCAAGCTCTGGTGGGATGATGAACTGGTCGTCGGGATCGGGCTGCGCCGGAGCAGCGAAGTAGCCCCCTGTTTTTCTGAGCGGCGCATCTGTTGCAACTTCAATTAAGTTATGGCTCCTCTCTTGTGGAGCCACAGAACCGTTGCCTCGCCGGCGCCCTATTGTGCCCGTAGCGGAATATTCAGCTTTCCTGGGAAGGCCGGGCTCGTCTTCGTTGGCACTGATGACAATACCTTCGTCGCTGGCTTCCACCGGCACCTGGAGGAGCTGCTTCTCCTTCGCTCGGCTGCAGTGGATGTCCACCTCCACTTCCACACGGCTGCCATTGGTGAACACCCCCTCAATTGGCTCCTCATCGTCGCTGTCGAGGCCGTTGTCGGAGAAGGCGCTGGAGAAGGTGGCGCTGGAGAGCTGCCGCTGGAAAGAATTGGACAGGCAGACAGGGTGCAGCATGCAGCGCTGCTCCCCGGGGTAGGCTGGGCTGTTCTCGTTCATGGCCACCTGGGGAGGCTCGTCGGATGCCGTGGACCCCACCTCACTGCTCATTTCGGAGGTGGAAATCTCACTGCTGATCTCCGAAGCCATGCCGCTGCTGGAAGATGGCATTCCGAGCGCATCTGCTGGTCTGTCCTTGATGACCACGTTGACAGACTGAGGAAAAATGCCTGGGCTAGGGGGTGGGACCCCATTAAGTTCACAGCAGCAGAAGCTGTCCTCTGTCACGTTGAGCTGAACCACGACAGCGCTGATGCTGTCGTTGCAGCCGTAACTCTGGGCCAAAGTGCAAAGCTTCTTCGCGGCTGCCAGTGCATCAGGTACATTTCTGACTGCCTCCACTGCTTCATCCATCGAGAGGCTATCCCACAGCCCCTTGCTCCCCAGAATGAAAAACTCATCTTGTGGAGTTAAGGTGATGGACTGGACGTGAGGACGTGGCACAACACTTGGGTGAAGGAAGGTGTACCCCAAGATTCTTGTTGAATCAGTCACACCA
The DNA here is from genome assembly GCA_039877255.1 of Loriculus beryllinus. Classification (NCBI taxonomy): domain Eukaryota; kingdom Metazoa; phylum Chordata; class Aves; order Psittaciformes; family Psittacidae; genus Loriculus; species Loriculus beryllinus. The sequence goes on from JBCJKH010079632.1 coordinate 29,951, forward strand.
TTCACTTTGCCATCCTGAAATTAGAAAGGACAGGAAATTGGAAACAAAGCAGACAAGGATACACAGCACCTGCATCTCCTTGTGTTTTACTGATGGTTGTTATTGCAGTACCCTCAACACTGCCATTTACAGACAAGATGACAGAAAAGCAAAGTGACTTGTAAGGAGGTGACAGAGCTGGGATTAGAGCACAGCAATGGCTGCTTTGCAATCCTGCACTACACCTCCTATATCCTATTGATTTAGCATCAGCATCACCTATGCACAGACCAACAAAGCAGAAGTCTGCAACAAAGAGCCATCTATTCTGCTCCTGCAGCTGTGAAAGCCAACTGGACTAATGTTTTACCAGTGAGTCAGACTTATCCCTCCTCCACCCATGATATCTGGCTTTATACAGGGCAAAGCCACACACAGCTCCATTTGACACAGGGGCAGGTCATTCAGTTATGACTCTTCTCCTGCAGCTGTAACATTCGTAGGTTTCATCTTGGCTCATCACTTCAGAAACAAAAGTTCATTTAGAAAAAAAAAAACAAAACAGAAAGACTTTAAATGAAGCATGCAAGTCAAATGCAGCAGAGAGCAAGTCTGCATTTCTCAGTCTGCTGAGCTGTAGTGAAATGTTTTACATGCCCCAATTACTTACTACATTCCCACTTAGACATGACATTTCCAAGGGGAGGAGGAGTAGTATCTGAAGGGAAAACCTCAGTAAAAATGGATGTATTTGAGAAATAAACCCCATGCACGTCCAAATCCCAGGATCCTGTCCTGGTTAGAATCCAAGCTCTCAGAATAAGCAGTGCAAGTGTCTGAACCAGCAAGCCTGGCTATCTGTTGCTTGCTAGGGATAGCTGCACCTTGCTAATTGCGTGTTCAAGAAGAACAACAAATGTGAAGATTTACACTCATTTGGTCCAGCTGATGACTGCAGTGATTATTATAAAGCAGATAACCACAGAAATGTGAATTACAACTAAAAATAGCTTCCCCTTTAAAACCACTCGGAAGAACAAAAAAACCTTGTTAACTTCCCCATTAGAAGGCTGACAGAAGTGATAAGCCATCAACTTATGCATGAAATCAGTGAGTCATCTTCAGATTCAGCGCAAAAATTTCCCCTTTCCTCTACAACAAGCGTGCCTCAGTGATGCACGCTATGCTGGAGTGACTCCCAACTTGTCACGTTTGAGATCCCAGCAGCCACCTTTCCCTGGCTTGATCAATAAGCACATGACTTATTCCACCTCCCCACCACACACACACAAGCACGCACACGCTGCTCACGGACATACAGGAATGAGTTTTCTGCCCTTTCCTCCACCATTAGGAGGATTCAATACTTATCTATTCCTGTGCATGTGTCACACAAGGCAAAGTAAAACTGACAGTTGTAGCTTCAAGCCTGTAAGAAGGGAACAAATAAGTCTTCTCTTTCATGGCTCAGCTGAGCACAGGAAGGGGTTTCCTTTGGGCAAGTGCTCTCTTTGACAGTTGCCCTTCAAAGGACAGCTCTGTGAATGCAGGAGCTCAGACAGCAAAGTCAGCCTCCCAGGAGCAAGGAGCCTCCTAAGGGAAGGACAGCATTGCTCCAAGTGCTCTGCCCTGTCATCCTTTTCAATTGCAGAGGCTCTTCATGACAGCTCCAACACAGCAATTCCTCTCCCCATGAGGAGGAGGGTGTCTGCTTTCCTGTTTCAGTGCAATATGCTCACAGCTGCTCACTCTCTGATGCTAACCAAAATCCAGCATGGCAAATGCTATGGAAAAGCAACTTTATCTCATGGTAACTTGACTGTATGATATGAATCACCTTGAAAGGAAAAGTGTAACACTGGAACACATACCATTCCCGCTACATCTTACAGGTTCACTAACAGCAACATGTACTTTCATGCATTGCTGTGCAAATGCTCCTGAAGAAAGCTGCAAGTTGAAACAGTCCCTAACTGTTCTCTAACCTCTGTGATAATGGCCTTATGCTGTTTAATCCTCTTCAGCTCTTCTTCACAACTCATCATGTAACACCTGGACAAAGGCAGAGGTTTCCCATTCCGGCAGAGAACAGTTTGGCACTTCCCCACATTTGCTGAGGTTAGTGTGAAGCATCCACCAGGGTCCATGGGATCATGTTTTATATGGCAGAGCACAGCAGAGCCTCCAAGTTTTTGTCCAGCTGTTCCAAGTTTCCTGGAATTTAAACAAAACAGTGACTGTCCTTTAACTGGAAAACAAATGATATGGGTACTATGGAGAAACAGCCGCTGTTCTGCAACCACAAGCACTGGGTGCATTGACTCTGTTGGATCACTGGGACAGAAACAAAAGTCTCCACTGAAGACTGTGACACTGTGGCAGCACTGCAGAGACACGTGCAACTCTGAGGCAAGGGCTTATTTACACATATGCGTATATGGGGTATATGCACATATGCGGTTACTCAAATCTGCTCAATTTTAGAACAATAACATCTTTACACTTTTAAGAGTTGAACAGATGTCTTCCTCTACATCTTAAAACCATTTGTCTTAAAGGTCAGACCGAGGGAAACAGGGAGGGTCAGAAAAGTACTGAGGACTATTAACTTAATGCACATAGAGCTTAAAAAGGGGGTTCATATTATCCAGCTGTTTTTTCTGAGTTCTGAAGCTACAGATTTTATTATGAAAATAGTAATTCTAACTGTAAAAACTCTATTTTGGAGCAAAATCAGAAGGCAGTGGTTCACCTCTTTGTGATGTCTTTAGAATAATACTCTCAAAGTATTAAATGATGATAGAGAAAGCACAGTGGCTTTTACTCTGCGACAAGGAGGCACACCTGTTAAAGAGGCTCTTTGAAATATTTAAGCCTACTGTTTTAACAGGAGCTATAGTGGGGAAAAAATTAAAATCTATGGATAAACCCAAAGTTTTCAGAGTCCCATCATCAGAATGTAAACTCATTTAAATACTAGACTCTGAAAAACCCTCCATCCTTCCCAGTATCTTGTTTATCAGGACACTGTCCTAGAGTATTTAGGAATTACAGCAATTAGAAAGCAAATTACAGAGGTTACTAACATTTGTATTAAGGCTAGATAGAGCTGGCAAGAACTTTCAATTCATAATTCGGGGACAGAATACACCACTGAATTTGAAACCAAGCTTCAATGTGCTGCTTCATTTTGTTTATTAAAAATACGCTTCAGGAGCTTTGCGCATCATCTGTAATAATCCTCAGTGAATGATTAAATGCAAGTGGAACAAATACTATTTCTCCAAAGAAGTGGTCAGTTTATTTTGACTTGAAACCAAGAAAAAACAAACAAACAAAAAAAAAAAACAACAAAAAAAACCAAAACCAAAAAGCAGCATTTTTTTATCAGAAAGCCACATTCCCATGAAACTGCATTAGTAGTAAACAAAGCCACGTAGTAAGTACTTTCAATACTCAAATCTGTTATTACGTTTGGACATTTTAAGTATACAGGAATCACCTTCTCAGCTACCTGTCTGAAGCACTGTTATAAGCAATTATGGGAAGGAAGCATTTTCTCTCTTGTGTTTGTAAGGTTCTGTACCACCCTACTGCTTCTGTATTTTTCCTGATACCAGAACTTCAGTATTTTTCCTTTCCAAAGGTACAGCAACTCCACAATAAGCAATGCTGCTTTTAACTTGATCCATTTCCTCAGCCTCTAAACTACTTAATTGCTTTTTCCTTTGTTTCCCTGACCTTTGTTCAATTCCCTTCATATTCCTTCACTCAGTGTCTCCCAAGGCACAATTTCTTCTTCTGTCAAGAACAGCACGCACACAGTTTTCCAAACCACTATAAAGAGCCACTACTATACTCACAGCTATCATATCACAATCTCTTTGGATAGGTCCTGCTCAAATAATATTCTAAGGTGAAAGGGATGACAGCATACAGATATTTCTAAGGAGTCAGACTACACGTTTTCAATATTTGTGTAGCTTTAAATAACCTGAATTGCTATAGAAAAACAGAAAGGATAAGCCCAGGCTTTGCAGCCAGTAATAGTAAGGAAGTTTAAAACATGATCAAGAGATTCATACCGCAGGCTTGGTTACAGCAACTGTAAATTGTAAGACTTAAAGAAGATACCAGAAAGGAGTAAACCTCCACGCACCACTTAGTCACGAGCATTGAGTAACTCTGCAGGTGGTTTGTTTTGTTTTTTTGTTTGGATGGGGAGGTGTGGAAGTTTTTCTCCCCACATCCGGAAGGAACAGAGGGCAATATTCCCAAAATGAGCAATATAAGGAAGCACCACAGCCAGATCCCAAGGCTTTTTTTTCCCCCTCACAATTTTTGAAGCAAGAGCAGGTGTCTGACCTGACAGTGAATAACCTGCCCAGTGAGCATACACAAGATAAAAGAGGTTTCAAATCCAAGACTCACCTCTGCATAACGATGAAAGTGTTGATCATGTATTCCTCCTCATTCTTTGTTTTCTGCAGCTCTTCTGCTAAAATGTCACTCATTGTGCACTGCAGCAGATACGGCACTTCCACATTGCGGTCACCATCAAAAACACCATAAAGCGCCTCTCGGTTGTCGCAGAAGTTATTGGCTGAAAGTGCTGCCACACACAGCCTAGCAAAAACAACAAGAGGAGAACATCAAGGTTGTTACCTATGACTAGCTTCTCATCTTGTCATTCTGACCAGAGAGATGCAGCCCAGTCCGAGACCTAGTTTTAACCACCTCTGTTCATACACATTTCAGGACTGCTTTCTGAGCTTTGGAAAAGAGTCAGGCCCATCACAGTGCTAAGATGTGGAGAGAATAACGCTGATAGTTAAAGCCCAGCCCTAAGGATATTTCCTCCTTTTCAGCATGTGAAAAACTCTCGTATTTGCAGAAAGAGGGGGAAAAGTATCTCTGAAATAACCTCAGTTTAAAGTGCACTTGCTCCTCCAAAAGCCATCCTTGTGATTTAACATGCTAATTACCAAGTTACCTACCCCTTAATGGTAAATAAAGACATGCTGGCACTTACTACGGAAACCTAGGTAGCAGATTTCTAAAAAGGTATTTAAGGAACAAAGAAAGATTCATCACATTGCCAGCAACACAGAGACTAGCAGACTCTTGATACATTATTTGTCAAGTGCTGCCTTAGTCACAGGAGCTCTGTACACCATGAATATTTAGAGTTTTGGCCATTCTGCCTATTCCCTTAGTATCCCTGATTTGCTTGGTAAACATCCTTTGGTTGAAGATAAAGCAGCTTTGCAAAGAGGAAAATGCTTTTAAACACTCAGATCTTTTGCAAGTACCAGAGTCTTGCACAGACAAAATGTGTCGGTTACACTCGTATCTTAGCAACTTCCCTAACAAAGACTGAAGTGGAGAGCTAGCCAGGGGCCCAGTAGACAAATATAGAGTCATGGCATGGCCCCTGGCTTTGTGAGGCCCAAAACCTCCCTGAAACTTTGACTGAAAAAAGCATTTCTTTGTATCATCAGCACAGAGGCGCTCTGCTGCTAGGATGATGGCTGTGTAATGAGAACCACGCCAGGTCGTACTTGTTCTTGACGCCAGACGCTTCTGTGTAACCGTGACTCCACACTGCTGGTGCTCCTGAAGCATCGCCACCCGAGGGCTGGTCGATCCTGAAGCAACGGATATTGCTGCAGGGAAAAAGGGAAAGATGCAATGGATTGAAATGCTGATATGACCCAGATTCAAATACAAAGATAACACCTTTTTTCCCCCTCCATGTTCTTAGTAATACATTTAATAAAAGAAAATGAAGCAGGACATCCAAAGTGGTTACTTCTAAATGTCTGCATACAAAGAACAAAAAAGCAGTAAATAACTGAGCCTCTATGAGGCTGTCAGCTGCACTGTTTTGCTTAGACAGCTTTTCTTTCCCTGCCCTCACCCCTAAGCTATTTGTTTCAAACCTGGCCCAGTCAGAATACAAGGCAAATTTGTCACTAGCTTGACGAAAACCAGTACTGGGGAGTGATTTATAAATTACACATTTCTCCTACCCATTTTAACAAGTCTCTGGGCTCTTCTCATTGTACCCAAGTTAAACCTCTTGTATGACCCACATCATCCTCTATATGGGGGGAGAGAGAAAAGGGGGAAGTATGGAAAACATTTAATTACTTAGAACTAGCAATGTGTAATAACAGTCTTCCATGAAAATGCCCACAGAGCAAATTTGCTCCGCCCTGGTCTTGCACCAACCTGCAAGAGCCAGCCTACAGTACAGCCTGCAGACAGCAGGCACAGCCCTTCTGTCTTCCCCAGTTGTGCAGGCCAAATTTTACTTAGGCCCTTGATCCTCTACCCTCCAATTTACTACCAACATAGCCTTTAGCCCAACCTTCAAATACCTCACAGAGCGTAATAAAGATTTAAAAAGGGCCCAGCCTTCCCCATTTATACCCCTCTCTTCACAGCCCTCCTTTGCTGGGGAGAGATGACCTGCCCCCTGCTCCCTACTGCTCACTTCCAAAGGCAGGGAAAGGGAGCTCCCCCCATGCTACTGATGCTTCAAAGGCACCCAAACCTTTCATGAACCAAATGAATCTTGAAAGGGCACAAGCAGAAAGGTCTAACTGTTCACTCTCAGCACTCATTTTTCTCCATCCAAACCCCCACCTGACCTGAACACACAGAAAAGTCTTTCCAGCACTGCACAGCCTTCTTCAAATAACCTGAAGTACTGTCACATCCAGTTCAATTTCTTTTTACACTAATAGTCAGGATGTGTGCATCAGCAAGGGCAGATTAAAAAGCAAACAAATTACATAAATAACATTAGAACCACTGGTGTTTTAAGCCGTTGGCTTTTCAGCCCTCTGTGTCAAATAAGAGGCACACATCTTGCCATGAGCCATAGAAAAGATTATCTGACCCCGGATCAAACTGAAAACCTGGGTTTATTCTGAAGTAGCAGAGATTTTAATGCTATCTGCATCTGCACTATACCACACACACAAGCAAACAGTTTCTTTGCAGACTTCTCATACAAGGCACTTATCCTGCACGGCAGAGGAACTTGGATCAGAAAGGTTTTTCTGTTTGTTTCTTTTTTTGACTGGCCCCTGCTTCCTGGGCAGGTCAAGAACCCAAAGCCATCTCAAACCTTCCTAGCAGTGGTGGAAAAGAGCTACCTCAGTGCACTGCTTTCAGCTCCTTCAGTGGCACCACCGCAGATAGATCATGTGCCCAGAAAGGAATGATATGGAGCAGCACACCCTATGCAGGGAATATGGGCTAGGGCTTCTGCACAGCATGGTTTATTTTCCCCTTAATTTGACTGTCACAATTGAACTAGATGTTCTTTCATAAAAATCAGTGTAGCAGCACCTTTTTTCGAGCTCTTTGGTTTGTTTTTTGTTGTTGTTTTTTGGTTTTTTTTTATTTTAATTCCCACTGAAAATTCTTACATCCAGTGAACTGCCTGGTAACATCCTCCTAACCACGCGAGCCTCCTTTAAGATCTCCATACATATTAAAAACACAAGCAAGCATGACAGGACTCTTCTCTCCAGCACTGAAAATACACATTAACCTACTACCTGCTTGCATCCTGCCAGGGCACAGATGGAGAGCTGCCTTTCACATGCAGAAGGAAGATATAAAAAGTACCAAGCGTACAAGTATTTTTGTGCCTGTTACAAAAAACAAGTGAAAGGAGCACCTCCTCCCTCACAATTATTGCACTATATCATAGAAGTTAGCGCAGGGTATCAGTACAGAAGTTAAGAAGCCCCTCAAAAACCTGACTGTGGCTAATGAATATGAAGGAAGAGAACCTTAGGTCTTATCAATAATTTGTGGGGTTTTTTTGTTTTGTTTGTTTGGTTGTTTTTAAAAAAAAAAAAAACAACAAAAAAACATAAATAACTAAGGAACTTCTTCCACATAAGAGGAAAAAAGTTTCCTGTGAATTAAACACAACGCATATGCCAATGAAAGCATGGCACGTAATTGGGCCACACTACTCTTTTGCTACTTAGATGCTATAGGACATGATGCCTGAATACTGACACGGCACGAGACTGGCTTGCCCACCTTGTCTGCTGGGTTATACAAAAGAAAAGCTGATCTTCCACTTCTAAGTTTTGATAAAATTTAATTAGCATTGTAATATATATTTCCCCCTCCTTCTATGAACCAGAGTAACATTAGACTGCTTCTTCAGGAAGGTCTCCTGAATACAATAAAGCAGCTCCTAAAACAGAAGAGCACTCTTCTGGTTTGTTTTTTTTTTGCTGTCCACTCCAGAACACGGACTCGTTTTTATATGTGAAAACTCATTATCCAAATTTCTATTGAATTTGATAAACCTGCCAATTCAAGCTAAAAAGCAAACTCAGACTGGGAGTCTCCCTTTCTTGTACAACAGATGAGGTTTACTATTCCAGTGTTGGATCTTAACTATTTTAAAAGCAAACCACACAAAGCAAATGCTCAACCCTTATAAAGTAAATCAACCCTCCTTGGAATAATTCAGTATTTAAGAATCAAAGAGACTGAGAAGAAAACTCAGAGCTGGTGCAGTTCCCTTAGGACAGAAGAAAAGTCCAAGGCACAGACAATCTGGTTTAGGGCAACAGTTTCCCAACAACTGCAGAAGGAGGCACAAGGCACTTGGTGAATTTCAGTTATGGATGACAAGTTCTAGCGCAGGAAACAAACAGGTAGACAGGAAGGAAAAGGAGGGTCCCAAGGCAAGGGAACTGGCTGTGCTGCAAGCAGACTGGGAGATGCAAGTCTTCAGGAGAGCTTTAAATATCGGAAAAGTAAGATTTCTAGGACAAAAGCAGAGAGGCACGAAGGGTAACAAGAAACAGTATGTGAAGAGGTACAAAACAGCACAATGGCAAAGACGGACCCAAACAGATGAATGTAAGGGAAAAAAACGTAGCAAGCATACATTTTGTATCTCATCTGTGAAATAAGTAAGTATTTTGGTTAAATCTAATGTCAGAAGTAAAATGGAGACCAAATTGGCCAAACAGTGGTTATACCAGACTAGCAGACCCCTGCAGAAGTTACAGTTGAAAGTAATTGCACTGGAGTGGGTGAAGTCATCCTCTTTAACAAAGCATCAATTTCTGACCTAGCCACGTAACCTGTTACTTTCTGATCTACTGATAACAAGGAGCCACACTCCTTTAAAGACATTTACACTTCCGTGTATTGTGGTTTGTCCCATCCTATTGATGGGAGTCACTGTCCCCTCCCTCCTCTGTAAGGTAACTCACTTCAGCAGCTCTAGGGTTTTGTGATCCAAGGCTAATCTGGGATTTCCAGTCAGGTCCAGCTCTTGCAGTTTCGGAGGCAGGTTTTCAGGCAATGTGACTTCACTCAGTTCATTGCAGCTTAGGTCCACACACTGTAAAAGGGATGCAAGAGAATTTAGATGTTATCAAGATCACACAAATTTTGCTTAAATGTAGTAATGCATGTTTCATAAACAACAAAGGCTGCAACTAGGACCATTCATTTAAGCAAGTGGTTCTTACCAAAGAAATCCATATGGCATTCAGCCATCTTACCAGATGTCTGGGACATCTAGAAATATGTTCTTTCCATTTCCATCTGACCAGGTGTCATCTTGTTACAAAGCTATTAAGTTTTGTTTGCTCTTCAGAGAGACAAAGATGGTCAATGTACTTTCAAGTATTTAACAAAAAGTGTTACTGATGAACCCAGTCTTTTAATAGATAAAGGAAATGAAGATAAATACAGTTGGAGCTCTAACCCACTGGCACAGCAGTCTCTCTTCCAAAGACAGTTTAAACCCGCACGAGAATGAGCAGGCTCTCAGGAACTTGGTAACTACTGAGGGACATTAAAATAAGCAGGGTTTGAGTGCATGTGGAGAGGAAGAGGAGTAGAGGAGGAAAGGAAAAAACACTGGAACAGTTTTAAACATGGTTTTAATTTGTGTCATCTTAGATGGATTAATATTTAAATCTGAAGTCAACGAAATTAGTGAAAAAAAATGTAAAGCTTAAATATTTCAGAAAAAAATACAATATAAAACAACAGAGAAACTTGCTGGCTATTCACCAGCGAAGCACAAATTAGACAGAACAAGTGCACTGGAATGACAAAATCCCCAAACACTATTCAAAGCTACGCATCTAGTTAAAAGTCTATACTCAAGAAAAAATATGCCATTTTAGAACAAACTCCAAACGTTATTACAGCATTACCAGTGTAGCATGCACCAAAAACTGGGGGAGGGAATCAACCTCTTTTTTTTTTTTTGCTAGGACCGAGCAGGCAGAGGACGGAAGAACTGTCCACATCTCTCAGAAAGACCACTGTCTGCTATTAACCTGCAAAAAGTGTAAGACTTCAAAAACTTTAATAAAATATAAAGTTGAAAAGGGCTGGGAGGAGGCTTTTCCCAGCTGCATATTTTGACCATTACATAATTTCCATTGACACAAGCGAGACGCTTTCATTTTTGTAGGTATAATCAAAGAAATTGGGTTCTGAGCTGGAAGAAGGCATAAGATAACTTAGTAAAATCTGGAGGAGAAAAGAAATCTCCTAACAAGTTATTAAATACAAGCAATGGAAATAACAGATTTCCAACCAAAATCTTGACTCCTGAGGTTGTCCAATAAGGAGGCATTATTATTATGAAGAACAAATTGCTGACGTTATCTTAAGCCTGATAAGGAAATCAGTTTAAATCTGTCACACAAACAAAATAGCTTAACAGAACAGTTATGCCGGTGAGCTTTTTCCCTCTGCGCAACTTGTGCTGCTTCCAGAGAGCCAGTAATTACTCTGCAGATTAAAGGAGCTGCCAGGAGGCCTTGCTGTGTTCAACACCTCAATGCCATTACAAATTTGATGGAAGAGCAGTGCTGGAATAACAAGTACAAAAATCAGTGAAGTAATTTCATTGTTTTGATTAAATGCCCAATATGCCAAAGGAAGCAACACTCTACAGCAGAACCCTTGGTCTCTTGGCGCTCTGGAAGATAGCCTATTTATCAGTTTAGGATTTCTCAGATTTTATTTGTACTCTTTGAAGAATAGGCTAAGAGGAACTTTCTGCATATCTATGTTAGATTTAGTCCCTTTCTACTCCCCAGGCAAACAGGAAAGCTTATTTCCTAAACCAATCCCAATTTCTTCATGCATTATTTTAATGCAAGGTAGTTTAGCCCCACCTATGCAGCATCTGAAGAACAACTCCTACAGCTGCTCACAGTATTTTGTACTGGATGGGCCAGCTAGAAGACAAGGCTTAACAGTCAGCATTTGCTCTGCATTCATATCTTTGTAACCACCTCCTTCAAGGCTGGAAGAGATTTGAATTACGTCAGCCTATATGGACACTAACCTATCTAACTAGGAGAAAAACTACCACAGATGCAGAGCTTTGTTTAAGATGTTATTGCTACTAGACCTTATTTGAGATCTCAAGGTAATGCTTGATGAACAACTGCAAAAAGAAATCTCCATATCACCCTTACCGCAGTAGCCAAGTCAGACAACCATGAAGAGAAGTAACTCATCGGTCAACAAAACCTGGATGATGAAGTAAAGTCAGGTCCCAGGTGGGAAAAGCAAGCCTGGGTCACTGAGCTCTGCTCAAGCACTCAACTGCTGGACTGTGAAAAAACACCAGCATCCTGGATGCCAATTAAAAAAGCACCCTTTTTATTTTGTAACACAACAAAATTCATGTCAGACAATGGCTGTAAGGAAGAGTCTGCTGGAGCACTGACTCAGGTGTGCGTGCTTCCAGCTGCTCCACCATTCACAGAAGACACTGCAGTGTGCACAGAAAAATCTAACTCACCGTAGAAATAACTGACATGAAACACAATAAAACTCCTAAAAAATGTATTGTGTAAGATCTCGGAGACATCACCAGACTCCTTAACAAACAGGACCACGCATAACTTCTGCAGCCTTGACTGTACTGTGTAAAAAAAGGCTTAGAGACAATTATATCACAAAAATGACCTTGTGTTTGGAAATCCTGGAGTTACTGCAAGAGTAAAAGCATCAGCATTCACACTAGCCTTCCTTCTGAACTTATTTCAGGCAGCATAGTAACTGCTGCTCTAACTGGTCCAGCGTTACTGGCTCCAAAATTAACACACGAGCCTCTTGGGCTAATTAAACATCAAAGCGAAACAGACATTACCACAGATAACAGTTTCCCCAAGAAATTTAGTGTTTGAATGCCACCTTACTTAAAAGTCATCATCAGCTATGATACAATCACAGAGGTGACATGAGACTATACAACTTCACGCTTTGCTACAAGCAAGCTTATTTCACCAAATGACCAAATCCATACTTCAGCATTAAATTCTGAAGTTACTTCGGCACATTTCAAGTACTCTCACCTAACTAAGAAGGAGCTCTGGTTAAGCTAAGTAACAGATTCAGGCAGGCAGTGCAAGCTTGACCTCCAAACTGACAAACACCAACCATGACGTAGAGAAATCATGAAGAGGCTAAAAGAATCCATATGCTCAACAAGACACTTCCCTCCCATCTAGCAACTATATGAACTCCCTTCACAGAAGTAAACTAGGCATTTTCCTTCCACAAAGGCGGAGTCCTAGAGCACTCTGTACCTTCTGAGATGAAGTCACGCACACTATCCCTGCAGTTCCCAAACAGTTAGTGACTTCCGTGCCTTCTCCTTCTGCTACAGAGAACTAAACAACCATAGGGAACCAGCAGGAAGAAGCTGGTGTCTTCCAAGAGCCTTTTTCTGCTAAGCACTGTGGCAGAGCAGCACTTCAAATACTGACGCTTTTATAAAACACTCAGCTTTCCCCAAAATGAATGAACAAAAGGAGAAAGTTGACTGTTCCTTGATGGTGTGGTTACATTATCCCACTTTTTGTATTAGTTAACACCAGTCATGTTTTCAAAGAAATGTTTATGGTGCAGAGCCTTGCTCCCCCACCCCAATTCTTCCTCTAAGAAAAATGGCTTTGCTTCTGATTGATTCTAAATGGCCCTCTGTTTCCTCTGGCCATTGTTCCAAAGAGGGAGGAGTATTCATAACCCCACAAGTTTGTTTGAGATTTCCTGGCTAAAACCGCAAAGCTCATCTTTACATGCATTCACTATCCAACAGAATTATTGCTCCTGCTGCGTTCCCTGCCCCAGGCACTGAGGCAAGCACAGCAGTCTGGGAACTTAGCCTTTTGACTTCTCAGAGCACCGGAAGGACCCTTAAGTTGTTTTGAGTTCATGAATAGGTAATCAGTTCTCAGCCTCAGAGAAGGACAGACTTTCAGCCCTATCACAAGATTTGTATGCTATGAGTTAAGAGTCTCCAAGCTCTGGCCAGCAGTAACAGCATGAAGTATTCTGCACTATAGCCAGGTGAGAAGCAGGAACTTGATTCACAGAAAGATAAAAGTCAGCAGTAGTGCTCTTCAGCATGGTCAAGCAAAGAATGCCACCCACAAAAAGAAGTGTCAGGAAAAGTACAGGATCAATTCTGGAAACACATACAATAGTCAGATTAAGCATTCCTCCGGTTGTGCAAAATATGACTGCAATTAGGAAAATTAAAGTAGCTTGCCTAAATACTCAAATCCGGCACTCCTGAAATTTATCTCTGTCCCCAAGGCCTATTCTATTTTGCAGCTTCAGCTTTAACACGTTGTCTAAACAAAGTCCATTCCTTCACAATCAACCAATTGCCAAGGCACAAGAGTTAATTACACATAGCTCCTGCCAAATGTTTAAGTCATAACAAAACAGACTGTCACAGGAAGACAATTAACGCTTATTGGGCAGAGAAGATAGGAACTAGTCAAGGTGAGCATAAAATCAGATTTTGAAGCTGCTCTTCTATTCCACTCCAAGGCAGCACAGGGGTGAGTATTTTGCATATGACCTCAGAGGAGAAAGCAGCTGCCAGATCTCTGTAATTTCCAAAAATGTACTAGCCTGTAGCAATGAGAGACCCGAGGGAAGAATAGAATTGGTAAAGTTGCATTATACTTCCTTCTCCTAAAGCACATTCATTCCTTACCTTTATTTCAGAAAGCTGCATGACTTCTGGGAAGACTTCAATGCAGTTCGAGTGAGCAATTACAGTATGCATACGTCTGCAATTCATGATGGTTGTTGGAATGGCTTTCAGTTTGTTCCCACTAATATCAATTTCTTCCAACTCTTCCAGCTTGGCCATTTTGCTATAAAAACAAGTTTAAGGATTTTTCTTTTAATAGATATGCACATTTTATTATGAAGTGATGATGAGAGCAGTGGTTTTCATTATTTTAAGAAAATGAAATTTCAGACTTTGATCCATGTTCACAGCAATGCTTGTCACCTCTCCTCACATCAGACACTAACACAGTTGTGGAACAAAATGCGTTTTGCTTCTGTCGATGTTTTGTTAATGCTACCTTTCAAATTACTTATTTTGCTTACATTTCCCCTGGTCACCAGCTCACTTTCACTCTTTTTTCTCCTTTCTTTCTTTTTTTTTCAGCCTAGTTTCTCACTTCATCCCAAATTTCCCTTCCCACCTCCTAGCATCCCACTCAGCTCTTCCCCCTAGTTCATCTCCCTCCCTCCCCACTGCTGTTGAAAACTGGCTGCTCAGAACATCACACAAGGACAGAGATGTCTCTTCCTTTATTTATTGGCATGCCTTTTTCAAGGTTGTACCTCATCAGCTTTACAGAACATCTTACACTTGAAAGATTTCTGATTAAAACAGGGCGAATTGGAGGTACAGAAATTGCTGCCAAGGCAGAATCTCCTTCTGGAATGAGAGGATTTTTCCCAAGTGACATTTAGTCCACTTCCACAGACATTTCCAGACTGCTATGCTCACAAATCTCTTGTAAGGAGAAGCCCACCAGGTGTAAGCAAATCAACCAAACCATGGAAAACAGATGACCTTCTTGCTTGACTTCAACAGCATACTGTGGTCATACTGAATTAGTCCAGGGGAAGGGGGCTTGAAGTCCAGTCAAAACACACCAACTAAAATGTCGTACTCACTTGTCTATGTAATGCATAAGAAGGCAGCAACGTCCAAGTGGGCACAGCAGGTCAATCTACCCACTGCAGTATCACCACATTCAAAATACAGCCTGTGCCACCATATTTCTGTGCAATTTAGCTCTTGCTATGAAAATGTTTCAGAATGCCCACCCACTGGTGGGTCAGAGGCAGCAAAACCAGTGACTTACCTCGCAGGGAAGCTCTGTAGGCGATTGTAAGCCATGTGCAATATTTTCAGGTGTGGGTGGCCCGTTAACAAAGGTACGCATTTATCTGTGAGGTTGTTATTGGTCAAATACAACTCCTGCAAGATGCTATGGGTTTCTTCAGAAAGAGTGGCTGGAGGAAGCATTTCCAGTTTGTTGGCAGAGGCATTAAGAAATCTCAGGCTGCAAGAAGAAGTTACATAAGGGAATTCAGTGAAACATCCTGCAGGTTTGGTGTCTAGAAGTATAAATAAAAATCTCTATCTTTAAGAGTTAAGATAGTTATAAAGCAAAGGTCAAAAGCAGTAAGTTCACAACATGAATAGAAATGTTAAAAGTCTTGCATTCTGTAAACAAAATTTTTCATCATGTTGGTAAAAGAGCATATCAGCAAAATGAGTATGTCAAAATGCCCCCAACTCCTTATCAAGACCTCAGTACCTCCAACAGATGTACCTACAGGTAAGAGCAATAACAAACTACATAATTTCCATAGTCATTCCACATGAAAATGAACTCTAATTCATCATCAACAAGCCATGAAAGTATAGCCGCCCTTCAAGAGAAGTCACTGGTAAAAAAGCCAGTCAATTTTTCAGCATTTTAAATACTGGCTAGGGTGCAGGCAGTATTTTGTTTAAACCTGCAGGCCTGAAAGCAACTACAAAATCTGAAAAAGTACCCTTTGTGTATTTGGATGGCTAAAGATCCACCACTAACAAAAAAACAACCAAGAAAACCCAACCCCAACCTGACACCAAACAGTCATTTGCCTTTTAGATTTTAAAAAGAGACAGGACTACTAGTAAATTAAATTTAAAAGGTTTCATATAGATATACACACACACACACACACACACACACGCATATACACTTGCTTGCTGATGTATCCAGCAAGACAGGCAGATCTCTGTGTGGCTCCTGAGTGCCCTTCCCCTACTCCCCAAAGTAGCAGAAGCCCTTATTAGTATTTTCTGCAGTCCTGCCACAAGCCGCAAGGACTGAAGCAGCGCAGAAATTAAGTTATTCTTTCTCCCTTAAAGGACTTTTTCTAGGACGGGAACAAGACCTGTTGAGGTATGGGCACTGCCCACTCTTGCAAGTCAAGTTTTGCGGGCAGAGGATTCATGTTTCTGTTAAGGGAGTTTGGTGATCACAGTAGCACTGGAGGAATACACACTGTAGGCATCTTGAAGGCCAGAATTCACACAAGCAATTCCAAAGAAATGGGAAAATAAGGCTATTTATCCTTTAGTAACCAACTCTGGCACAACCATGGCTTTTCAACAAAAATAAGACCTCTTTCTTCCTTCCTCCCCTTTTCAGAAAAGCTGCCTTAGAGAACTTGCGATACAGAAATAAGTGTGTGCCTGCCAGTCTGCAGTGACCGCATTCAAACTGGGCTGTATTGCTCCTACCAACTAACAGGAATGGGCAGCTGTGATGGGCAAAGCTGCATTCAAAAATCAAAACTCAGAAATGAGCTGGCTGAGGCCTATAAAGCCACTGATTGAGACACAAAAGGTAGGTGTGCTCCTGTCATCAATCGAAAGTGATAAAATATTGGTAACTTCCCCCTTGCATGCAGGAATCCACACTGACCTTTTAAGGTCTATTAATGAATGAAATGGATTTGCGAGATTTGCAGCTGGTCGAAACTTGTTTGGCAGCAAATAAGCGTCAGACATGCTACAGAAGAGTCACGTGGAATGCCAAAGAATTAAATCCCCCACTATATCCATTAGAAGCAAAAATCTCTCAGCACTGCACAGAACCGAAACTAGGTTAGCTGTTTTACACAGAGGAGTCTACTTCGGAGAAACACAGTGTAATCCTCAGGCTCATTCATTATTCACAAGGGTGGTAAAACTCCAGAGGAGGAAATGAGGAGAGAGAGGATTAATTCAGAGAAGGGAGTAAGCAGTTAAAAGGGTTTTTAAAATTACTTATTTATTCTAAAAAAGATGCTGCTCAATTTCACCCTTTAGCTATAAACTAAAAATATATTAAGCTCATTCAAAGCTGGATTATTAAACTGAAGCATACCACATCAACGATTCCTGTACTTGATTAAACACCAAAGTACAGACAATTATTACTTTGGCAACTTCACTCTGATACGCATACTGGTCGTCTCTCTCCACAAAAAAAGGCACTTCGATTAACATTAAAGCCACAATATCTTCCGCAGCACTCCTACTACAAAATAGTCATCTTCAGCTCAGCCTGGAAAGGCTTACGCAATAAAAAAGTTTAAGGCTGCTGGGTAAAGTGACCTTTCACAGGAATATGATGGGGATGAGGAAGTGGCAGCAAAACATTCCCCAAGAAAGGGCATGCTTCTCTGCCTGAAGAAGGAACTATGTTTTTCTTAATTTCTTGCAAGCTGCAGCAGAATAACCTGGAGCATTTCACAGGTACCTTCTTTTAAGAATCAAATGTAGCCAAACATAACCTAGAGAGCATCCTGTGGCTATGAAGTTCAGAAGAACATAAGTTTACTCAGGTACAGCTAGCCCAAAACACAGCTGGAAGCTTCATGTAAGAACAGGTACATTGCTCTGATAAAGCTGAAGTTAATACAGCCTACTGTACTGAAGCCATTTTATATTCAAAAGAAAAATGAGTCTGACAAAAGCTCTTCTGTTTTTAATAAACTTTCAACATTGATGGAATACAACAAGAAGTTTCAAGCTGTTCCCTCACTGGTATTAAAAGTGGCTGGAATCTGCATATTCCTGCCAGTAATCAGTTTTAATGCATATATTTTCCCATGGGAAAAGTAGAGAGGAGATCTGTTGTTCTATATCTCTATCCTTTTGCCAAATCTTCCAGAAAGTGATACAACAGTGGCAGAAATAAATCTCCATTATCCTGACACACAGTTTAGTGCCCTGATGTGAACAGGGTTTAGGTGGCTAGCAAAATGTTGCCTAAAGTCTTGAACGGGAACCCTGTGGTAGCAGGTATCTCACCTATACCCCTGTGTAATAACTCATAGCTGGGTAACACTCAACAGTCAGGTGCATGATAGTCACATACTAATCTGCCTGTAGCTGACATCACTGGCTTTGAATTAACTTTTTAGAAAAGAGTATGCTACTTATTTACATGCTCCTTTTGACCAGCTGTTACATTAAAATGGTGAAAGCATTCTGAAATGATAATTCTTTCATGATATTCTCTGGATTTTAAAAAAAAAACAAACAAAAAACAAAATGAAAAGGGACACCGTTTTCTGGGCAGAGAACAGAATGAACCAGGAGACTGCTCCTGAAGAGGTTTTGTCAATTCTTTGCTATTAACTTATGTCAAAAAAAAAAAAAAAAAAAAAGAAAAATACAGTCTATTTGTACTTGCTCATCAGGTTTTCCCTTACACTGATTTAACACAGAAGTCCTCCTCCAGGTTATTCCCACTCCCCTATTTCTTCATTCTCATGAAATGTGCCAGCTGCTACCTTAGAAGGTACATCTTACAGATGCCCTCCACAGCAGTGGAAATTTACTTGGGCACAACTGTTTCCATTTCTCTTGTGCATGGACCTAAACTGATTCATGTTCCTTGAAGATATCCCACTCATAT
Source organism: Loriculus beryllinus (assembly GCA_039877255.1). Taxonomy (NCBI): domain Eukaryota; kingdom Metazoa; phylum Chordata; class Aves; order Psittaciformes; family Psittacidae; genus Loriculus; species Loriculus beryllinus. The sequence continues at coordinate 48,751 of JBCJKH010079632.1, forward strand.
CGCTTATCAGATGGAAGCAGAATGTCAAGTATTAAAGCTCAGTCCAAAATTAATTGTTTCCCTTTCCAATTCCACCCACACACTATACCACAAGCTCATGAAAAGAAGTACAGCATCACTACAAAAACCTGCATTCAGCAGCCTGCACACATACCAGAGTATAACATAGCAGGGAGAGCATGAATTAACAAGTACTAAAAGAGTGCTGGAGATTAAAGGAAGAAATGAAGGCGCTAGCAGGAAGATGCCAGAATTCTTCAGCTTTGACAAGGTGTAAATTCTCCTTTGGGGTATTACTGTAAACACTCATCTCTGTCCGGAATAAGTCACCTTCAGTTTTATGGGATATTGAAGTACAATCCCTTGTTGGATTTAACCTCTCCAGGAGACAAAACAGAAAAAAACAGTGTCCCAGAGAATAGGCTATAATCAAGGACATGGATCTAATTCAACAAAACAGACTCAATATGCAGTCACATGCATTCCTTATTTAAACCCAGAGGATTCTGATCTTAATTTGAACTTCCAAATGCAGAGGAAGAAACTCTTCTACTGACACAGCCATTACTGAAAAATGCAAGTCCTCCAAAAAGCTTAGGAATGTTCAACATTAAAAAGAGCACAGACAACTGCATCCAATGGCAAAGCAGCAGCAAATCAAAATCACTGTGCTTAGCTTGAAAGTACTGATAAGAAGTGGAAAGAATACTGCAGCTGCAAGAAGAGAATATGCAGAGAAATCACAATCTCCAGTTTGGCCTGTGCCCCAAGATCCCCATCAGCACAGAGCAATCAAAATACAAAATTTCTTCTTCAGTCCCTTCTGCAGAGACATGCCCTCAATTTCTGATCAGCTAATCCTAAAATAATTTATAATTGTGGTAGCAGGTGTGTGTGAGGAAGGATCCTGTAAGCTAAGTGTGCTCTGGGGGGAAAAGAAAGAAAAAATGAAGGCAGTTTTGCCAGCCTTGCAAAAGAGGGTATTTCTTCTCTTAAAAAGAAGAAAGAAAGGACGGAAACGTTCAAGTGAATCCCCTTCCTGTTGATGGACTGCCAAAAAACCACATTTAATTGCTGCTGTCTCCTCAGCTCTTACTTTCTAACCTATCTTTAGCTGCTTCATTAACTGGGATTTCCCAGTTTCTAGTATGTCTGCTTGCAAAACCTAACTTACCAGCAAAGAAACAAATGCAGCTAAGCATTTCTACAGTGAAAGTATATGCATCAAAGACTCAGATAACTCTCTGCGTTCATTTGATTTTATTTCCTCACTCACTTTTCCTGCATGCACGGTAGGACTGAATGCTTTCATCATAAAGAAACAGCCACAGAGAGTGGAAATGGCAAATAGCAAATGAGAAAGTTTAACTGGGTCACCTTCCAGAGCAACAACAACAAAAAAAAAAAAACAAACCCCTAACAAATTAAATCAAATCAAAACAACCAAATAAACAGAGAATCAGAACAGATAAGAACAGCTGAACAACGCCAAAACCAAGATTCATGCAGAGGAGAGTCTAGACGGGCAAAGAGCTGACATTGTTTTAGCCACCAAGGCTGGCCACCACCAGACACTGAAAAACAAAGCTCTAGGTTTAAGCTGTGACCATAACAGCTACATCTTCACCACACAACTGGTTTAGATAGTCTGATGCCTGTTTAAGGGTTTACACTGAAAATATTCATACTAACTGGAAAGGAAGCTTAGGCAAGAGGGAAATCGTCACCTTTCAACACTGTGTCTCCATTTTTACACCTCCCTGACCACTGCCACTGCTTTTCATCCATACCCAGCTAAAGCTTTTGAATGCTTGCTCATCTTATCCACAAAGCATTTTGTACAACAATTTTCATGGCAGTTTTCTGCAAACTGGTCAAGGAAAGCAGTAAAAGGTCTATACAAGAATCAGACAAAGCAGGAAAGTCATCACAACAGATGAAGCTGTGGACAGAAATGGAAGGCTGCAGGTGCACGAAGAAGAGGTTCAGGACTCAGCTTGGGAGTTTTCTCCATAAGCCATAGCACTTGCATGAATTCTGTTTTTGCAGCATCTGGTAATGAGAAATGAAGAGATTATCTGGCTGCCTCTGTGGCGCTCATCTTGCCAAGAAAATCCCCACCCTACAAGAGAAATCCTTGCTAACATGATCAAGATGTGCATACTTTCAGTGCAATAAACAGAACCAAGTTCTGTCTTGGTCAGAGAAACATTTCAGAGGGTGGTCCTCAAGCTCTCCTTAAGTAACAGTTTAAAACAGAAAATTAATATAAAATCAGAGCAACAAAGTATCCCTAAATTATACTCTTCAGCAGAGAATCACACCTTTCCATTGCTTTTTGAAGGATTAAGGCAGAAAAGCAATGTTTATTACTTCTGCTATGAAGTTTTTCAGTATTTTTCCTTTTTCTGGGGTGAAAGTGATATTGTCTCTTTGTGCACCAACACACAGATTTCCCTCCCTTCCTCAGATGTTCTAGATGTCAAAGCCCAACAGTGCTTGTGCTGAAGTTCACCCAAGACACTTCACACCCACTTTGTCAGATATTTAGGGCTGAGAAGGAGAAAGTTTATAATTCATGGCACGAGACTCCATATCCAGATGAGATCTCATCTGTCAGTAGCACAGACCTGAATTATCTTTAAAAAGAAAAAATAATTTTTTTTTCAAGGCTGCAAAAGGTAAATAATTTTATGGAGAGATAAAGGTTCTGTAAGGTAATTTGTCCAACATCACATGCTGGGTAGAGACCATGACAGACCACTCAGGAAACCCAGTTCTCTTGGCACGTCTGCCAGTACAGATTGCGCTTCCCAGGGAATGCTTGGAGATGAGAAGCATTTTACCTTTTTAAATCAAAACAAACCCTCTGAACACCTTTCCCTGGCCCAGACCCATTTCTGCTGACAGATGCAAACACTGGAAAACAAAATAAAACAAAAGACGTTTCCTGTAGGAAATTCCAACTTAAAACTCGGACATTGTGCCCTAATCTTGTTTTCCTTCTCAGTTACCCCTTTTGCTGCAGTCACAGAAGCACCAGCATGGACAAGCCATTTGCAACCCAAGACAGTAAAGGGGTAGGGAACAAAGAGGAAAAGTCCACCTAAGCCAATTGCTTCTATTAGCATCACAAGTGAGGGAGGCTGCAATGCTGGTAAGATGCCAGAATGGGTAAGCTCTGCTTATCTCCTGTGACAGTACATGACAGGCTAGCACGCACAGAAGAGTGAAAAATTTTGCCTTGTACTGCTCAAAAGCTGCACAACATCAAAGTTGCAGGGGGGGGGAAAAATCCCCTAGCCTGAATCAGACATTTTATACTGTTATTTAGTATATATTTTTAACTCCAGTTCTTAGCAGCACACTTTTAGCAAACTTTTGGAAATCTATCCCCAGTCCTGACTTTAGCCTGTTCCTGTTTTGGCATCACACAAAAAGAAAGGAAAGCTGTCTACAGCTTTGTAGCTCAGTTTAAAAAGATGGATCAGATAATCAGCTAAATTGGAAAAGACCTTTAAGATCATCAAGTCCAACCATTACCCCAGGACTGCCAAGTCTACCACTAAACCATGTCACTAAGGGCCTCATCTACATGTTTTTAAAGCATTTCCAGAGAGGGTGATTCCACCACTTCCCTGGGCAGCCTATTCCAATGCCTGAGCACCTTTTAGGTGAAAAAAATTTTCCTAATGTCCAATCCAAACCTTTCCTGGTGCAGCTTGAGGCCATTACCTTGTGTTCTATGGCTTGTTACTTGGGAAAAGAGACGAGACACCTCCTCACCGCATCCTCCTTTCAGGCAGTTGTAAAGAGTGATAAGGTCCCCCTGAGCCTTCTCTTCTCCAGAGTAAACAACCCCAGTTCCCTCAGTCAATCCTCATCAGACTTGTGCTCCAGATCCTTCACCAGCTTCACTGCCCTTCTCTGGACCTGCTCCAGCACCCGCTTCACACAGTATTCGAAGTGCAGCCACACCAATGCTGAGTACAATGGATTACTTCCCTGGTCCTGCTGGCCACACTCATGTTGATACAGAAATGCGTTGCAGTGGAAAAAATTCAGGTTCTCTCTCATTGCCAAAATTGCACTAAACTACATACTACATCTACAATCTGATTTCTGTAGAATTTTACAAAACTTACTTCTCTCTTTGCTTTCAAAGATGCCAGTGGCTTTCTGAAACTTACTTAAGGGTTTCTTTCCTTTCAAAGTACATAGATGGGAGTTTCAACCTGGGACTTGTAAATAGCATTTTTTGGCCTAATTTTGCAACTTCCTATAAAAAAAGCTTTTTACAAGGTTTCACTTCTGAAGTTCATACAATCTCTAATGTACAATAGATTGAAAAGTCATCCACAAGACTATCAGAGCTGCTGATGTGAAACATTCTTGCCACATGAACAGGCTATGAATTTCACTACATAAAAATGTGCCAGATAATCGCAATTATTACAGTAGTAACTATGCTAAGTTTTAATGCTTTGACCGCGCTTTTATGTAAAGTCTCAACTGAAACAGTAAATTAACATTAGAATAACTCTGCTGATAATTAATTTATTCTAAAGGTGGTACCCTATGCAGACTTGAATGCAAACAGGTATGCAAATAGTGTGGTTAAAATAAAAAATAATGAAGGTACAAAAATATTCTAAAGGCTCTTTAAGCAAACCAAGGCTGAAACGTCATACTGGTTTGCAGAACCAAAACCCTGTCTTAGTAACCCTAACCCTTTTGAAAGATATCTTTTACCCTAAATTACAAATTCCTCACATTACTGCTCAAGTCGAGTTAAGAGGTTATTTAGGAACCATTTCAACCACCAACCTAGTTTTCTAACTCCCAACATTGTGAATCCCAGGAAATTTAACCAGAGCTTTATGACAGAATAAACAACAGTATAAAACAAGGGGTTTTGCAATATTCTTAACTGGGAGAGGAGCTGTGACAGTGAGATCACCACTACTTTTGCTTCTCCACCTCTCAAAAATTCAGGAACTATTACGTTCTTTTCATCACAGTTAGGATCCAAAATAAAAGCCCACAGTACTCAATCTCACTGTCTGTTACGTTATGTATGGGTTGAGCACTCAGAAACCCCATGACTATATGTGGAAGCACAGGGCTGCAAAGAACACTGACACCAAGCAGGGCAAGCCCATCCACCATCCCCAGGCTATGCTACATCCCGTATTTCAATCACAGACACTTTACAGGATACATTCATATCCACGAAGAAGGATTAGGAAGACTCTAAAGAAATAGCAGCATAAAAATAAGAATCCAGAAAGCAAATCAAGTGGCGACACAAACTAAATTAGTGGTAAACATTTAAAAAGCATAAAAAAATCACAAAGCAAGGACAGGGGAATAACTGAGTTATTCTGACAGCCTTAAGCACAGATTTTGTTTTGTTTGACAGGTATAAATAAGTTCTAGCCTCTGACTGAAAGGGGAAAAAAAGCTTTCACACTCCATCAAACAAGCCTAAGAAATATGTATTTAAAGAAACTGCCACTAACCCATCTCAGTGTATGTAGTAGAAAATAGCATGTGCTTTACTTTACAGCTAGATTTCAAGAAGTAGGTGTTCAGCAGGAGCTTGGTGGGGAAAAAGAAGCAACCATATAAGGCAATAAAACCAGAATAAAAAGAATGTGTTTTGGTGAGTTGGGCCAACATCTGTTCTTACCACACAAGGCTTGGCAACTTTCAAATGAGGAGAACCTCAGATTACCCTTTCAGCCAGGAAGTAACACACAAACGAAGACTCCTCACATGCAAGTGACGATCAAATTTCTTTATGCATTTACCTGTCTGCTTTCAAAAGCAGGTTAGACGGCAGTTCAGGGAGCTGGTTGTGTTGCACGTCCAGGACCTCCACTTGTGTTCGCTCAAGCCGATCTGGTAGCCTTCCTAACATGTTATGTCCTGCCAGCAGCTTCCGCAAGCTACTATTGTAAAACAACCTGAGAGAAACCAAAAACACCAACAATGAGAAAATTCTAAACCAGAGAGTTGCTTTGAGAATTTAAGTGCGGTACCACAGTTTGCTACAAGAAAGTGATTCAGCCAACTGATTAGCAGACATGGTATTAATTACGCACAGACCCAAGAATATCTTCCCACTCTCCACCAACTTCTTGAAAAGGTTGTTCAGAGACAGGGAAAAGGAGGTTTAAGGATGATTCATGAGTGAAAGTAGTGAGAAAGGGTTATCTTATTGCACTGTATAAAACATGAATATAGAAGCATGACAGCAAAGGACGTAACTGCCAACAAAGGCTGCATAAAGCTGCACATTTTGGGTGAGATCCCCCTAGCTAATGGAAGAACTGAAGGGGTGTGGGTGAAATCACCAGTCACCCCACAAGCTCCATAGTGCTGTGCTCATCATGTGCTGACTCATAATCCAATGCAATTCCCCACCCCCAATTTTCCTTTTCTGTTAATACCAGACTAACATAAAGCCTCCTTTCCAGTTCTACAGCAAATGAAATTTATCTAATCGGCTTTACTTTCTTGAGCTTTTACAAGCAATAGATGACCTGTAGCCCCATCCCCCTGCTACATTTTTTTTTCATGGGGGATGGGATGGACACGACGGGGGGAGAAGAGGACAATGTAAAAAGACAAGAACAAATAGCTGTTTTGATCGAATACTAAAGCTAAAATTCATACTATAAATAACATCATCAGGAGTTTAAAATCTGCACCTAAAGACCTCAAAGACAGAGCAACTCTTGAATTTGAATGGGAACCACTTTCAGCAAATTAAGAAAAAAAGATAATTCTTCATCTGCCACCTGTCTTACATTGCCACTACTGTACTGTTTAATCTGGCAGCCTGTGCATCAGGCTGACCTGCTTCAAACACTCTCAAATTACTCAGCATTAAAGCAAAATCTTCTTCTCTGTTACAATGACCCAAATACACATAAAGAGCCTCCCTGACCTTTCCCTACAATACATCAGGTCATTGGATTATTGTGCCAAAATAATCAGTGAAGTATTTTCCCCTTGACAGATACAGTCATACTCCGTATCTGTGTGCCAGTGTTAACAGTTACCTCAGTTAGCTGGATTGTCTGCATTATGACCATGGACACAAGTCAACAGCCAGCTGTATCATTCCAGAGCTCAACACAGGGCGAACAGGCTTAACCATATCGTGATAAGTGTATCTATTAAGTTTCTGTTTCACTCCATTTTTGTTTCACTCCACTTTCACTTGTAAAAATCTCTTTCAGTTACAGATTTGCCTTTTTATTCTATTGCTTTTCCTAACCAAGACTGGCCAGCATCATCAACACCAAGAATTATGAGAAAAGCCATGTCTCCAAAAAAAACATTACTTATTTGGAGTTTCTTCTGGGCAGGTGGGGGCAGTGCCATTTTAAAACAAGCGAAGTTCAAATCATGGCCAAAACCTTAGCAACTAGCTTTTCCATGAAAATTATTTTATAAATAGTACAGAAGAACTAAGTATGTCTTTAGGGATTTGTTTGTTTGTTTTCTCTTATTTTTCCAAGTAACACAAGCACCAAAGGAACTGAGCTGCCTGAAGAAATCAGAACCACACATTTAACTAAGCAAGCGTCTGATGAGCCTGGGACACCTAGTTCTCAAGCTGAATGGGGAACCAGGGTGCTGGGGTTGCTCTTCCCTATGGGCAGCTTTCCCATTTGCCCAACTCCCACTGGAAGTTTTGATGGGATTAAAAATTCTGAGGACAAGCACGTCACTCAGTATCAGCGTCTTTTGACAAACCATGGTTTGGTGAAAGCATTCAACCAATTCCTTTAGTAAGCAACTGTTCAAAGCAACAAAATGTTGAATACAAACATCTTTAAAAAAAAAAACCAAAACCAAAAAAACAACAACCCACACAAAAAGGAACAAAAATATGTACAGACATCTGTTCATTGGTGGCAGAAAGGTTATTCTGTCAGCTCCTAACTAAAGCATTTCAGTTTTCTTTGGGGAATCCTTGACAATATCAGTTTTATCTTATGAATTTTATCTTTATGAATTTCTGCTGCATAGCTAAAGTAGCCTTTTGTTATTTTTCAGTACTTTTAAAGCAGAAATGACTGCATTATAGACTGGTTTACATTGTTCCCATTTCTTTAATTGAGATAAAGCTTACTATGCGGTCCTCTATCTCAACTGCTTCAACTCTTAGTCTTCAAGGAATGTTTTTCTGTTTCAAGAGGCAATGCACAGAGCATCAAGTGTATTCTGTTTAGATTAGGTGCAACCTTCAGCCTTCGAGGAAACTGCTTGTCAGTCGAGGCTTGAACCTGTGGTTAGAGTTGCAGGCATCCTCCTAAGACAGTCCTGCTCACTCACTCCACAGGTTTTCAGAATGCTTTTCTGCGTGTAAGGAAAAGCACACAGCAGTGCACATAAACACACTTACTGGGCACTAGCATTTACCTGACACTTAACAGTAGGTCCATACACCTGAGCCATCTGCATTTGAATCCTGACCCAAGTTTCCATAAAGTTTTACAGACATTGAAAGACTATGTTTGAACCAGGCCTTAAAATTGAGTTATTAGGAGCTAAGCTATCTAGACACATACTACAAAGAAGAGCTTTCCAAGATAAGCTATTTCCTGAGGTTAATGATAAGATGGCAGGAGAGACAAGTGGGATGTTGACTGTACCTCATTTCAGCTAATCATTAATCTCCCAAAGATATCCGGTGTGCCTTGACAGTCCTTGCTGTTATGAAGTGCAAACGAAAGGCAAATGAACTTTTGCTCCCCCACCTTTTGAGTAGGCGCAGTTTCACTTTGTGTGAAAAAAGAGGGATTAATAGTCTGCAAGTTAGCCTCTTAGTTTACTTGGTAAATCTCCTCACATCCTTTTCTGCCCACATTTCTGAAATCTATTCTCTCCTCATTTCTGACACTAAAACTGCTGGTTTGCACCATATGGCAGATTCACCTGACCCAGACAAAACTATCCTTTTTGGTTTCTGATGCTCTTCTGTGCTGTACAGCTCTTTAAGGAAAATATGCAATAGCTTATCACATACTAGCTGTCTACAGTCTTCAGTGGCTCTGCACATCTCCACATAATTTCTCCTTTGTGCCTAGTATGTTCTCCTTTTGCAACATCTCTTTTGAAGCATACAGAGTAGTCAAGAATTACAGCTGACAGTTCTCTTCCAGTGAAATCGGAGAGTTAAAAGTTCTCAATACCAGCACCTGACCAGTATGCTCCCTGGAAGAGGTCTCTATAGAAAATAAAAAAAACCTTAATACAAGCCATTCGTTATTTAAACTTGCTCTTTTCCTTCCTGTTCACTTGCATTCCTAGTATTTGTATTTATCAATTTTAAGTTCAGACTCCTGGAAAAGAGACTGTCTTCATAGTGAACGTGACTGCTCTACTTGCAGGAGTTTGCTTGCTTGATGAGGCTTCATCCTCTCAGCCCTTTATCCCTCAAGCAGCACTGTGAACTGGAGTCTCTAGGCTCCAGTTAAACTGAATTACAAGTGCTGGATCTCTGTCATGCAAAGATATGGCTGTAAATAATTAATATTCAATATTAAAAATAAAGGGTTTCCTGCCTGAACAGCCACATGAACAGCTTCAAAACTTCCACATGGAGTTCAAAGGCACAACTTTGCATGAAAGTAAAAGAAGAAAGGCTGGGTGGAAGCTTGAGGTATGATGACACCCCACAAGATAAAAATAAAATCAAACAAAAGATAAAACGGCCTGACAGTCACTGGAACAAGCTAAACACTGAATCAGCAATTATTTCTGAATTGCTTATCCTGTTCCACATTGTGCAACTGGTCTGCAAGACTCACCGGGCAGGCAGCTCACGTATCTGATTATGGCCAACATCCAACACTTCCAGTTTCCTGCTGTCACACACCCACTCAGGCAAGTTTTCCAGGTGATTCCTATGAATAAAGAACAAAGAGGTGTAACTAAACGATAATCAAGATGTAAAGGCTATTAATAATACAGCCTCAAAAGAGACTCAGGTACCTGCAGGAAATAAATCTGCTACATAGTATGTTTCCTATGAGACTGGTATCACCTCTCCTTCTCTGAGGGCACTACTAGTGCAGCGAGGTCGAGTGAGGAGGCAATAAAGCTAACAGCATTATTATCTCCCGAGATGAGCAACCACAAAGAAAATGGAAAAAGCTGCTTCCAAATTACTGGGGAAGAAGTATTCAGAATATCAAGAGTACTGAGGCTGAAGAAGTCTCTCCATGGAGATACTCCTCAGAAGATAATACATATTCACACCCTACACAGCTGAAACACACCTCTTCGATCCCCCATAAATTCAGCCCTGAAACCCTTCTACTACTCTTCAGCTGTCTCACTGAATAGAGAAAAATCTTTGTGTGTATCTTTGAAGTTGCTACCCTTTTCTTGCATTTGTCTTCACAAAATTAACCCTTCCGAAAATTAACTTCTTAAAGGCAAGTTTTTCTAAATATTGCACAGAAAACACACAGCCAGGCATAGTGGGGCGCCCACGTATCCTGCCATAAACACAAAAACTAGCAGCACAAAATTATTATTGGAAGAGATCATGTGCATGTGTATTCATGCAATCACTACTTGAGTTACCATGCACAGATGCAAAACTAGGCATACAATAATATCCAGGCACTCACAGACTTGAAGTTTGGAAGTAGGACTGTTAACACAGCATGAAAATATATCAATGTTCATGATCATTCATGTACTTTCATCCTACAGTTTATTCATGAAATAGCCTTTAACCAAAATACATGATAGCAACCCAACCCCTCTTATCCTTGGATAACTTCCTTTTTGATCTCAGATTTCTCTAATTTCAAGTTGAGCCAAGAAACTGAAGACACTCTGCCCATTTAGTTAGCATGCCATCACTGAACTGAGGCACAAAAAGGGTTTTGTGATCAGAATCATGCATTCTGCACCAATTTCATTCACAGCTAAATGGAGAACACAGCTTTACAAAGAATGCTTTTCAATAAACCACACTTAGTCACACCTGTATGTTACATTTAGGTGCACAATGCAAATCACTAACTCATGGTTGATGAAACTTAGAAATTGATGGCCACTTGCCCAGGTTAACTCACTAATTGTTACAATCACTCTCAACAGCTTAAGAGTGCATTAAGCATGCTTTTTAATTAATGAGATTATCCCTTCAATGTGCAGATGAGTAATTCCTTAAATAAGATAGACATTAAGCACACGTATAAGGTATTTTACTGATTTGTAAAAGAAACTAGAACACCCCTTTTATCATTTCTTCCCTTATCCTATCTCCCTTGTTACAGTGAGATTTACGGATGCATTCAAACGGCAACTGCAGACATTCCTACAGCAGCCACGGCGCAAAGAACAAACATGAGCCGCAGGAGCTGTTGAACTGAGAAGTAGACTATCACACCATCACTTCTGCTGGGCTTGTGACATGTCAGATATATCCAGAAAGGAACTTCTGCACATGTCTCTCATTGGTGCACGTTTGAATCATTATATCTCTGTAAGATATCATTAAATTAGGAAAACCTTAACTATAAAGGCACGTTTCAGTACTGAAAAATAGAAAAGTAAATCTGTAAAAAGGAAAGAGGTAAGAACTGCCCAGCAGAAAAAAGCCCATCCTAACTCTGAAAATCATTCTTATATCTCAAGGCCTGTCATTTTTCCATAAGCCTAATTTGATGTATATTTAACAGGCCCAAGAAAAAGCACACTCTTACCGAGAAATATCCATATAAGCCAGGCAATTAGGAACTGGATACACATCAAGGTGAGCAAGTTCTAGGAGAAAAAAATATATTAAAAAATGGTTATAAAGATTTGCATATAAATGGCTGTTCCATGCGAGTTACTTTAAGCAGCTAACAACCACAGACTTCAGAACAAGTCAGTAACCTAAAAAACTTCTGAGGATTTGCACCTTTGTGAACTGAATTTCTGATCTTTATTATGCCTGATCACGTCTCCTATATTATGCTGTACTTGCTGTGACACACTGCATAACTGATCAGTGAGGAGAAACCAGAGGATTTTCAAAGTTGCGTGGCAAATTCTCGTTTTTCCTTTTTTGTCCCAGAGCTGTAACTTCATCTCTGCCACCCTCTGCCCAGAATAATCAGTCACAAACGTGCTCCACTTTTTTTACTGGTCAGTGAAAATGGCACAGGCATAGGAAGGGAGACTTCCCACTCTGGAACAGCAAGCTACAGAGTAATGCAGGGTCCTCCAGGTCATGGCAACATCCAGAGTACTTTTCAACAGATTACACAGGCCTTGGCATGCCTGTGAATTTCTTGGTATCAGGCAGCCTTATAGTCCTTTCATAGCACCTCAACTACTGCTAGTAATGTTATAATTTGGTTGCTTTAGGAGTATTTCATATCTTAAGGTTTTTAGGTAGCCAGTGCTTAGCATTAAGGTTGAAACAAAACCAGCAGACATTTATTTAAGCCTACAGGAAATCCACTGACATGAAAGTGTAAGAAGCATATCCATTCCTTTATAATATGAGACTAAAACAAGGTGGCTGAGGATGAAAAGAGAGGACAACCAGGAGGAGTAGCAAGACCAAATAGGCAGCTGATTGCAAGATACCAGTTGACTTGGGTTCTCAGCCCTAACTGCACAGCACATGCTCAGATGATATTAACTTTTCTCAGCTACAAAGATCCTGGCATAAATACTTAATGAAGGCACAGGATTGAATATCATTAAGATGACAGCCTTTTAAAGGCAGTTCACAATGCTCACCAAATTCACAGCTCTCTGAGTCTGCATTTTATTTCATACCAAACTACTTCAAAAAATAATAATGGTAGTGAAAACTGAGGTTTTTAAATAATAGCAGCTTCGTAGTAGCAGCTTCCAGAGACAGACCAAATAAATCCCATTCATGGAACACAAATTATTCAACTGGAAAAAGTCTGCAATACTTTTATTATAAAATACAAATGAAGTTACTCAGCTTTTGCACCTTTCTGGCCAGAGTAAGCATCTAGAGGCAATAGCAAAAATGTATATTGTTTTAGCTTGTCTCACAAATGGCCACTTCTTCAAAAATGGCCACTTCTTCAACTCCAGGGAGAAGTAATAAATTGTTTATTTACCTTAGTAAAGCAACACATTAACACAAAGACTGACAACTTCAAGACCCCTCCCGGCTGATACAGAGAGGAATTTCAGCCCAAATGCTAAGTTTTTCACAGTTTTCAGACCTCCAAATCAGTAGCTCAATGTTATTTGAAAGTCACTTCTGAAAGTCAGAACTGACACAGCACACGTGAAACCCGTTTATCCAAGCATCATGTCCAGAGCCTCCCAATTCCTCCTGATTACATAGGGAGCATCCTACAGAGAACCAGATACAAATCCAGAAGTCAGATGATAACACCAGAGCTGCCCTGAAAATGCACTTACCATTTGAGGAAGCGTAGAGTGCTTTGAGAAAATATCCACTGATTTTGAGGGTTACCAGTTGATTTCGTTCACAGTGTAACACTTCGACGTTGTTAAAAACAGTTGCATCCAGCTCCCCAAGTTTGTTGTCTCTGAGATCCAGCTGGGTCACATGATGCAGAAAATCTACTTCACCAGCCTCCAATCTCCTAATTGAATTCAATCTTGCAGACAAAAACAAGGAGACAAAGTTAGCTGCATGGCAGGCTCCTGCTGACAAACTGATGCTCACTTTACACGTAGGTGCATGGGATTAAACTAGCATGCCTCCAGATTCATCATCAAGGTTGATTTAAATATTTTCCCCCTTGTTACAGTATTGTAAAAGCAGGATGGATTCACTCATTTTATCCATCATGACAAAGGAATGATGACACCAAGTTCCTTTCTGAACTACTTTGAAAACTACTGATAAAGAGCTCTGTAAGGTGGTGTATTACTATTATCGTGCCTATAAAAAAAAAAGATGATCTGGCTGTTATTTATGCCCAATAGTTTGGAAAAGAACAAAATCTCTACAGTTCCTGCTGGTCTATCATGAGCATCTGCTGGAACAGCCCGGCAGAAACAAGTAACCTACAGATACTGGAGTCTCTTGCCTTACTGAAAGGCCAAATTGAGATTTATGAATTCCCATATATTCGCCTCCCACATCACCATGTTCCACAGCAAGCAAATTCAGAGACCTGAAAACAGGTGTAGAAAGAAAACAAAGCAAAAACCCAAGACAAGTGGGTCTGTCAAATAAAGAGAACAGGTTTTAATACATCTTCACTGCAGTGGCACTGACATTGCCAATCCTCAGCAACTTCTGCAGAAGTTTCAACTGAATGATATTATCTATAACCCTGCAATGTTTGAGACTGCAGAGCACTCCAAAGTGTTCAGTTTTGAATTCCTACCTCTGACTAAAATCAGTACAGTAGCTTCTGCTGGCCCATTAAGCCTCCCTAAGTGAGAAGGGCAAATATCTACAGTTCTACTGTTGCTCTTGCTTTCAAAGAGTTTCCCTTTGTGTAACATTTTCCAGGTAAAAGAAAATTGGTACTATTTCCTCTGTAATGCTACAGACTACTTTTTCCATTTTCAATTTACAAACAGTGCTTCCTTCTGATTTCACTTAAGCAAAGCCTTTCACTGTGCAACAAGTGCAGTTTATGAACACCTTTGATGTTTACTGTTCCAGGCACTGTTACCAAGAACCACTGTCCACTGCTCACCAGACAATGAGAAGGCTGAAACTCCACTGCTGGAACTCAAGGCCACACTGCTGGAGCTCAGCCACAGCATCTCTACTCTGAATTCACTTTATTTGCTTTTAGCATATGTAAACACACAGGCATATTTTAACCCACCATGAATGTGTCAGAATTCATCCATTTTAGCAGTTTTCTTAACTTACACTGCCCTTTCCTTGATGGCCAAGTCTGACAGCTACACAGCAGTACAATACATTAAATCTTTGCTTGAACAGCTTAATTAAATAGTTCCAAAATTCATAACTATTTCGACCTCATGGACTAGGCTCTGTACTGTGCCTTGCTCAGCTGAATGCAGAAGACGGTAAGAATAAAGAACCACCTCATATCAGAGCCATTTGCAGTAAAGACTTGGTTAGGCTCTGTGAGGGCATCAATAAAATAATATTATCCATGGTGGACTAGGCTTCTTAACATACCAAGAAATATTAAAAGTATCTATACTTTTGTCCTTCAATCTTCACTGCCCTTTCCTTCATCTCAAGCATCTGCAACATTTCAGACAAAGGCTTTTTAGGTCAGGGATTATCATTTACATGATATTAACACTGCAGCAACGAGAACTGCAGGAATCACCAGTGTTCTATACGGTCTCGTTTGATCTTTCAGTATAAATATTAATTTAGTGCTAATTAATATTAATATTAATTTTATTTTCCTGTCTATTGATCCCCCTAAATATTACCTTATTGTCAAAGAAGAGTGCCAAGTCATAGCAAGTGCTGTCAGTTACAAAGTACCACCAGAAACACAGCCCCATGGACTAACACAAGAGATCCACACCCAGGAGCTATTCTGACAGCCAAGGAGAAACTGTTTCAACACCAATGATGGACATGCACTTATTCTTCCCCTTTTCCAAATACCTACCTCAGATCCACATGTTTAATATGAGGCATCCTTTTTAACACCTGTAGGTTCAGGGTATCCATGCAGTTTCCTGACATACAGAGCTTATCCATGGCAGTCAGCTTCTCCAGCACCCCTGGAATGCCAGTGAACTCATTGAAGGACAGACTCACATAGCTGAGCTGATGCATATGCTCCAACTCATCAGGAAGGGCCTGGAGAAAGTTGCCATCTAGCAAAAATGTCTGCAAGCTATTAAAAACAGGGGAGAAGAATGGACAGTGAAGAAAGTGAGGGACCTGATAAATCACATTTCCTTCCTATGAATACACAAATCTGCTGAAGTTAGTGTGACAAAAATATACAAAAGGGCAGAAGGAAGAAAATTTTTAAGGAGTAACACTTTAACATCCGTTACAGAAGACACAGACCAAATAATTAAAAAGCCCTGGCAACTATTACATGGGCTGCATTAAGAGACTTTTATCCTCAAACATAGGATCACAGAATGGTTTGGATTGGGAGGAACTTTTAATCTCATTCAGTTCCAACCCCCTGCCATGGGCAGGGACACCTCCCAGTGGACAGGTTGCTCAAAGCCTTGTCCAATCTGGCCTTGAACACTGCCAGGGATGGAGCAGCCACAGCTTCTTTGGGCAACCTGTGCCAGTGTCTCGCCATCTTCATAAATCCTTTTATCTAATCTAAATCTATCCTCTTTCAGTTTAAAATTAAAACTGGCCTATCACTACTTGCTCTTATAAAAAGTCCCTCTCCAGGTTTCTTATAGGCCCCCATTAGGTACTGGAAGGAACTTCAGAACTGCAACTTGTGTAACAGTTGAAGCAGATAAGCAATAAGTTTTAAGGATTTTCTTTACCAAGTAGGTGACCTTGTGTCAAATGCTGGGGACTGGAAGAGCTTTGACACATAAAGTGTGCTTCCCTTCCATCCACATCTCACAACTGCTTCCATACATATCTACAAGCCAATCTGCTATAACAAAACTCAGTAAGTTCAAACTGTTTCTCACAGCAAGATTATGTAGAGAGTATCATGAAACTGCTTGTTGCCTTTATTATCAGGCTGTCCACATTAAGTTTTAATAAAGTACTTGCTTGTGCATCTCGCCTACAACTGCTGGAACACTTCTGAGGGCATTGCAGGACACGTTGAGCTCAGTCAAGGTTGGGATGCTGCAGACTGCCAGTGGGAAGTCTCCTAAATTATTATTGGAAAGGTTAAGGCTCTTCAGCTTGGTGAATCTACAGTGAAATAAGAAAAAATAAAAATAATAAAGGAGACAAATAAGTGGAGCATAAACCACCCCAAGTTACCTTGCATTAATTAATACAAGGTAAGTTCTGTTGTGTAAATGCAAGTCCCATGCATTTTTAGTTTATGTACTCAGAACAATCAAGGAAACTATTAGACACTCAAGTTCAACACCACTATCAAGAGTTCACACACATTAGGCTGGCATAGAGAAACAGGTCCCCCTGAACAACACACTAAATGTATTTCCTGTGAGTATAACCAAGAACCAAACCCTTGCCCATCTATACAGTTTCTTCTGCAGCATCTCATCCTGTAGTAAAGCATTATTAATTTTCTGAACCCATTTCTTGCTAGGAAGACTACCCTACTGACCCTGGTTACAAGGTGCAGGAAATTCTGAACAAGTTTTGTGGTGCAGCTCAGCCCCATTTATGTGAGCAGATACTGCTTTTCAACCAGAAATTCTTGTTAGAACAGCCTGGTTTGAATACAGCCAGGAAATGTGATGAACTAAAGTAGAATTTAGCAAAATTTCTGTACTGACAGAGGCAAATTCTTCAGTTCTTGATTAAGCACAAAGCTACAGCTCACACAGATTTCATAATTCTGTCCTTGACATGTCACGGTACTCTTAAAAGCCCCTTGGTTTATCACATCAGCAAATGAAGCACTTGCATGTGTGCGCCTCAGTAAAGACGACCAAGACCACTTGAACAAAAAAAACCTAAGGAGGGGACAATCCAATTAGTCAGCCTGCATGTTCAGCAACGTTATTATCGTTGCCTAACAATCACTGGGAGGTATGCCTAAAGGCAAGTAAAAGGATGAATGAAAAGATCTCTGTCAGATTCTGATAGATGGGAAGAAGTTTCTTTTCTGGCTTTTTATTTGGACTTCACCTTCCCTTTGTTAATGCTCAAGTCCTTCATTTGTGAGAGCAGGTCTTTATATGACAAGGTGATAGAAGCAAAACTGCACCTATGAATGCTGCTATTTCATGTGAAAGTAACATCCGACAGCATGTGCCAGTGCATCCATACATAGCCTTTGCACTGGCCCAGCACATTCTTACCTCAAAACAATTTGCCCTCCCCTGACCATAAAACATGGACAGAAAATGCATCAACCATTAAAAGGTTAAAGAGTTTTAACACTGAAAGGCTCTTAAAAGTCCTTACCAGCTACTGCAATCAACTGGTGGCACACACTTTTATTATTGCCTAAATCAAACTCATGTCACTGACTAAAACTGAACATGAAAATATAAGTAGCACCTTTGTGTCGTATTTCAATGGGGGTTGTAAGTAAAGCATGGATTTTGCCACAGAAGACAGGCTGTGAGCACATTTAATGTTTACAGCGGCTTGCAGCAAGCAAGGCAACACTGCTCTCTTACTGGTATTTTGATGCAAAGATGGCAGAATTTAAAAAAAACAACCAAAAAATCATGCCAAAGTTATCACTGATTTTGAACACACTGTGGTGTGCTTGAGGTAGAAGAAGTCTGGAACAGAGTTAGATGGAGACTAAATGAAATCTTGCAATCAAATTATTGCTGCAGGGAAAAAATACTACTATGCAGAAACAACAACTAATGCATTTCTAGAGGGAGAACTGTGAAATAAAAAGGAGCTAGGCTAAGTTACTTGATGTCAATGAGGGCTGCTAGCCAGAAAAGAAAGCGTATTTTAAACACTATAACTTCATAATTTTCTATTTAGAGACGAACGACTTAAAAATCTTGAACCTAGAACTGAAATGCATAATCCAGCATTTATCCTGAAGATAACTGTAGATTTATACCATAGATATACTGCTCTGAAATGCGGGGCGATTCTGTGGTGGAACAGCTGTCCCTCAAAGTCAACTGCTCAAAAAATCTTCCTCAAAGTCAACTGCTAGCACAGACAAGAGTGCTCTATGGAGCAGACTTCCAGGGCCTTTAGAAGTTACTTCTTCCTCCACTCCCAGTATTTAGGTAAGTGCAAAACTAGTGGTGAGGATAGAAAGATTAAGTCGAATAACTAAACTGCCGGAGAAACATCAAAATGTAACCATTCCAATTTTCACCTTGAAAAAAAAATTAACAAGTGAAAATTACAATCTACTAGAAGACAGCAAATACAATCCTGAGACAAAATTACAGCAGATCAAGCTAATACACAGAGGAAAGAGGACTGAAGCGTAGGGTCTATAACTGTCCTAGGTCAAAAGCAAGGGAGGGGGAAGAATCACCACACACCACACCATCCCCTCAGATTATCTGGATCACACCTCTACTACCCTAATGTATGTTTTAATGAGTATGTATTAAGGGTCTTCTGTGGGTAAATCTAATTACTAAAGACAGAAACTGAACTGGTTAACAGAGGTGCATAGTATGTAATGGAGAATGAGTAATAGTACATTCAGTGGATATATCTATCCAGTGGATATACTCATACAGAAGTTGAAAATACACACAGAAATGTATGGCAAATAATCCAGAAAGAAGCATTCGTTGTTTAATTGCATTTAAAGAAAAGCTTCATTCAAGTTAAGAGATTTATTTAAGTCAACTGGCAGGAAATGTGTGTTTTCTTCCTCCTTTGTAAATATTTCATTTACAAAATGCTAGTAGAGAACATTACTAAGCCAAACTAGCAGGCATTTGCTTAAAGTCTAAGTCTACCTCTTATCTTTGGCCACTCCCCACTATCCACATCACAAATGGGCTGGTGAACTTCCATTACTAAGCACTGCCATGCTACATATTTAAAATGCTGAACTGTTTATATTGCTTCTTAGATTTATATAGATTTACAGTCAATAACACTTGTAACATCAACATAAATAAGACAGAAGTATTTTACAGACTCAAGTTTTTTGTTGCTGCTAAGTTTGCAGTGTTGGGCTTAAAACAGATTTTACTGAGTAACATCTTTGCTGTTTTCTCCCACCCAATTCTTTACTTGTACCAAAAGCATGGTCACATACTGATGCTGTCCCCATGGCATTGCTAGAAAGAAAAGGCACAACATTGCTTGTTTGAGGCATGACAGTGTAATAACCTCATATCGAATCTGTACATATACTTTCCTTCCTCTTCTCCCTGCTTCCCTGGTTCTAGAAAAGAAAGTTATGATAAGTTATATGAAAGTTATGTTAAGAAAGTCAACCTGAAGAACAGCAACTCTCAACACACTACATTGTTAGCTTACTAAGCTTTCTATTGTCATGACCAATATATGAACACTCACTTCTCTGGCTAAAAATAGTCCTACTCTAAGCTAGGGCAAAATGTTGCCACGTCAACCCTTGGGTTTCAACATGCAATATGACTGAACACTAACTGCCATAATTGAGCTAAAAATGCTCAATTAATCCTGAAGCTGCCATATCAATAATGTCTTTAGTCTGACATACACAAAATGAGGAGAGGGACTAATGAGAAGCTTGCATCACAGCAAACAATGAACTGACATGCTAATTTCAAATTCAGATCTGCCGGTTGTGCACAGCACAGGAATTTCCATTACACAGAACAGCATTTGCGCTCCACTACAGCTAGAGTGGGGGGAAGAGGATATTCGAACTGGCCATACACCATCACTGAAATGCAATTACAACAGGCATTCCTGACAAAGCCATTCATGCCCTACTCTTACCAAAAGCAATTAAAAAGCAGTATTTTACTACACGCAAAACAGATGACATGGCTTAATAAAAGACTCAGTTTAAAGAAAACAATCACTTGCCCAATACTCTTCTCCACTATTTGGGCTGCCTCATGACTATGCTATGGTTGCAGTTGAAAACTGCAGCAGCACAACTGCCCCTCAGCTCCAGTACCATTTCCGACCACATCACTTGCCTAGCAGCATTGTGATGAGCTCTGGAACTCAACTACAACTCGACATCTTCATGAAAGCCTGCTACTTTGGCCAATAACTTAATCATGAAGAGAATTTCCATGTAAACCTGACATACCAATTTCCTCCTTGGAAATAAAAGAACCAATTTACTGCTTTTTTTGCAGTTGCATCAGATTCCCCATCCACTGCCTTACTGCCTAAGGGAGCAGCTAGCCTAGCACCTGAAATACTGTCATAGCACTTCCCTTCCCAGAATAGTGGTGCTGTGAAAACCTTAAGTTAGTTAGTTAAAATGAACTATTCCAGCCTTCTTATCCTGCGAAATTTGTTGAGATAGTTTCTGCAACAGCTAGGGAGATTCACCTGGATGCTGCAAGTGAAGACTTTGCCTACCTGAGGTTAACAGCAGCACTCACAAGCTTAGGGACATAAGGGTTTTCAATAGATAACACAGGAGGAGCTCTGCTGGTGCTTTCCAGTCTGTTTCTCTGGATAAAACTCCTGTTCATCAAGTAACTCATGTCATACCACAAAAAAACAGATGGAGTAAAGTCATCTCAGGAAAAAAGGTCACTTAGTTCGAGGGTGAAGTTTGACTCTGGTCAAGTCAGAAGAAACTTGAATAAATTTACCCATTAATTATCAATTTCTCCATTACACGAAGGAATACATGAAAACATATTTTGTTACTTTCTTTTTTAAACCTCAAGGGGAGAAGGAGAGGAGGAGAGAAAGGAAAAGCCAGACTGATAGCTGCAGTTTTGTTATCTTCGCTACCCTTAACGCCAACACACCAGGAACAGTCATCCTCGTATTTCTCCCCTCTACGTGCATTTAAAACTATAAAAGGCAAAACAATTCTGGCATACAGACTTGAATCTATATGCCAAAATTAATTGCTAGATTATACTGAAGAGTGGAAAATAAAAAAAGAAAGAAGAAAACAGACTGCACTGCACAAAAGGAATAACCTTAAACCTAGATAGTTATTTTTCAAAATACACAAATAATCAAAGATGTTAAGTCAAATTCTTCACACTACCTCCAAACTTAAGACATCAATAAAGCTTTTATCTTATTACATAGTTGGTAAGAAGACCATAAAGACAAGAAGAAATAAAATGTATGTCCTGTAAGTGGAAATTAACTGAACCCACATTACTGTACTTTGCAGTTCCCCATTTCTGCACGTACCTAGTGCACACTAGGAAAGACTATCCCCAGAGGAAGAACAAAATTCCTACCAAAAAAATTTGAAAAAATATCCTTCTCTATGTTGGAAGCTTATGTTTTTAATACAAAATTAGCTAGGGGTGAGCTTCCAAACTGAAGCCCTTGCTTTGGAAGCTATCACAGAAAGCAATAGACAAGTAAATCAGAGTAGGCTGATAATAAGTAAATTCCATAAATATGTTCATTACTTCTGAACCATTATTTGGAAGAGATACTGCTGTACTTAGCTCAATAGTTCCAATAAACTGAATCTGATTAATAACTGCAATTTCTACTTTTAGACTACCCTATTTTTAAAAATGTTATTTTATAGCGTATTTCTCAGTGCCATTTATTTTTCTCCCAGAACTATTAAGGCGTGCATTGCTCCAATTTAAACAATCAAAAAAATCCATTGTGTTTCAGGCATTAAATGAGTTTTGCTGCCTTCCCCACTCCGTCACTTGCAGTGACATGATTTTGCAATTTATCTTTGTTTAATCAGATGTCACTGATTTTTGCTGAGTATTCATATCAGGGTACTTGCCTGAGTTCAGAAAGGTACACAGGAGCTATGTAGAATGCAAGGAGTCATGAAGATCTGGAAAAAATGCACTAACAAAACCAAACTTTCCTTTCAATGTCTTTACAAGCTGAATAAAACAAAAGCAGTGAAGTTACATATAGAACATACTCCAAGTGTCTTCTTAGTATTAAAACCAGAAAAAAAAAAAAAGTCCAAGGCTACAGAACTTAGAAAATAAACGTAGCACCAGAATATAGCAAACACTGAAAGGAGTTCATTTCTAGTAGACCTCTGGTTGTCAACAGCAGGCCAACTTCTCCTTGCTCTATTGCTAAGATGGCTATGCTTCAGTCTTCAGCTTCAAGCAAGAGAGATGACTATAAAACCAAGGCTCCCTGAGACCATCAGCGTGAAAGAAAGCTCCCAGCACCTTCCCACATCACAAAGCATGCAATGGCACTCCATTCCTTGTGGTAGCACACTCCCCATGTTAGCTGGATTCACTTAAATAACTTCAATAAATGTGTGCATCTAAAAGCAAATTCTTTACCAGAAGAGCATCCTAAAAAGCAAACAAAACCCAACAAACAAACCAACCTGGCATCCCCAAAAAAGGAAAAAGCTCTTATCTTTGCTAGTGCATCTACTGTCAGTGCTCTGTGGGGCCTGGCAAGAGCAAAGATGTACATTTAACACATCCATCCATCCATCCATCTTTCTCCACTAACCGCAGTTTCATACACTAGCAATAATTACAAGGAGCACTCCAAGGCACTTTGAGACCAATTGTCAAGCTGGAGACTTCCCTCCCTGCTCTTCAATCTCTAGGGACAAGTTGGAATCAAACTACATCCCACCCAAGCATCCCATCCCAAGCAAGCTTGTCTGCTGGGTTCATACAGCTGAATTGCTAATATCCCCCCTTGCTATCTGGGAACCTCAGTACTCTCAGAGTCAAATTACACACTTGTTACACAATAGGCTTGTAAGGAGGGTTTAGCTTTAGGAACCTCCAAATAGGCTTTTAAAGAGGTTTTAGACTGAGGATCCCCCCAATTTCTGAGGTTTCAGATAAAAATATCTATCCAACAGTTGGAAGTAGTAAGGGGTTTCAGAAACACATCAACAGTTGAGTCCTCTAGCCTTCTCATACCTTATAGATGTAACTTCCAGAAACTGCCACTAGCCCAGAAGAGCATGAGCTGCCAGAGAAGGCAGTTAATTTCTAAAAAAGCTCTGGGAGATAAAATATACCAACTGATCTTAAAATAAAAATCCATATAACCACCGATAATAGCTAAAACCCACAATCAGAATAACACCTTGTTCTCCAGATAAAGTTGGCAAGCATCATTTTGTTTATCAAAACAAACTCTGTGGCTTATTAATCCCTCCTTTCTCCTTTTTTAATCTGTAACAGGCTTGTATTAAAATCCACATACTGAAAACTTACTTTTCAGTATTAACAAGCAAACAGTATTCTTGATGCCAGAAGTTTTCCAATAGCATTGACTGAAACAACTACATATAAATATAAAGCATGCTTAGCCCAGTGAAGCAGAGCAACAGTAAATAAAGACTATGGTTTATTTATTTGCTTCAAACCTAGAGCAACAGTACTCTGCAAAACTAGTAAGCTTGAACTCTTGCTTGCATTTCAGAACAAAAGCCATGAACTGGCATTGCAGATAAGGGCAAGTGAGGCTTGGGAACACACCGCACATATGAATCTCTTTATAGTTAAAAGAAAGAAAAATATCTACCAACCAACATTTAAAGAGTATAAGCAATGAAATTCAGACAACTTAAGACAACAGCATATCTTCAGTCACTCCATTTCCAGTACACAGAAGCTAAAACAAAAAAAGTTTTAAGTAAATTCTGACTCAATGGGGGTATTATCACAAGACACGTCAGCCGCTTCTAATACTGCAACAGGTGAGCAATCTTTCAAATGGCAAATATCCTCTCTTCCCCAAAAGGACAGCATCCTTTCCTGTAATTTTAGAAAAGCTACTGTGAGGTACCAGCATTTCCTGTGCGGTGTTGTTTGTTTGTTTGTTTTTGAAACAGAGATGAATTTTCATACTGCCTATTTTACATTTAGTGTGAAAAGTGTATTCCCTGGTAAGCAGGCAAAAAATACAGGTAACTATATATACCTTTTCATCATTTGAACAGTTCAGTTACACAAGTTCACAGCTGCAAATTATCTACAGCAACAGAATTCAAAGTGTGAGTGGACAGTAAAGCAAGTGAAAATGTAGCTAGTAGGAAAAAAGAGTGCATCTACAGCTCCGTAGAACTCACATGCTACCAGCAACTTAGTTCTAAACATTTTATTCAGAAATGCAATTAATGACATGATGTTAACAACTGAAAGAAGTAACTGCATAAGCAAAAGTTGGAATTCTTGTTTTTTCCCCAACTCATTCCTGATGGTACTTGCCAAGCTACAGCATATGTCAGCATCTCATTACTATAAGCCAGCTGCTTCTAAGTCTACTCAGTGGGTAGCTGAAAAGTTGGTATTGTCTTCTGCCTTTGACATACCTCTTGTTTTGAAATCCAGCATTCATGAGCACTTGTCAAATTACCACCTAAAGTGACTTATTTAGAGCACCAGAAGCTGCTTATAGCAATTTTCCTAGCCTGCTTTGCTAACCAGATTTTAATCAAAAATTGTACCAGGAAGTGTAGCTATGTAAATGCCAATGCATTTTGTTCACAGCATCCAAGTACATTATTTTGGAGCCTTAAATACTTCTGGGCTTGATTCACTGGTGCTGTGCCCTGTGTGCAGCTACAATTTAGCAATTGAGAATTTGGTATAAAAGCCAACAGTACCAAATCAGAACAGCAGAGATTTTGTACTTGCTTTGCAGTGGTTTGAAAGAACATAGAAGAACAAAACAAAAAGACTCTTGGTTTATCCAGTCAAGTTTTACTTTGAGCAACTCCCTCAAAAATCTGAAAATGGTTTTATGAAACTGGGTTAAAAAGGAGGAAAGAAAGATAAAAAGAAAAAAAAGAAAAAAGTCGGACAAATGACAGCTTGTGTTCCCAGGAATGACTGATCTTCCCTTCACACATGCTTTCATACTGGGATTCACTAATAATTTCAAAAAGATAGAGTGGTTCCTTTCTTGCTAGATTCTTGGTTTCGTGTATTTACTCACTACAGAAAAGCTGGTTTACAGTAGCAGTGAAGCTGGCTCAAGGCTTTTTGCCAGAACAAGTTTGCCTACCCTAAGGAGAAACTGGCACTGTGTTTCGTAGGGCAGAAATCAAAATGGCTTGGGAGAGCACTCCAAGGCCAGGCTTGTGCTTTTGCTGCTGTTGGGAGGCAAAAAGATAACCATCAGGGAACTGCTCCTCCTCAGTAGGACCTACCACATCATGTAGCCCTTACCACTAACATAGCAATGGGAACAGTGGCAGCAGCTTCCAGCTACTCACTGGGTGATGCCACCTGTGCTGGATGAAGGATGGAGGACATCAGCAGTGGCAAAGAGAAGGTTAGCACAAAGGGACAGGAGTTCTCAAGGCATTGGCTCTGATCCACTGAAACAGTGCTGTGCAACCTAGTCATTCTTTTCTGGTTTTGCTCCAGAGGTTCACAGACCTTTCCTGTGCCTTCTTGACAAGCTCAAAGCAAAGGAGGCAGAGCAAACTATGATTCACTGACAGAATAGGACCATCTCAGAAGAACAAGACAATTTTGCACCACCTCACAGGTACATGCCACTTCTCCAGATTTTCCTGATGCAGAATCTCAAAAACCAGGAGAGTTTTATTTGGTCACCCGAACTCTTTTACTCCTGTACATTTAGGCTCACATTAGTGAGAAAAAAAAATTAACTTTCAGCAAGACACCACAGCTGCTCCTACAACCGCAGTACCAAGAGAACACAGACAATGAACATTACCCATCACATGATCTACAAATCCTTTCTAATCCCAAACAGAATTAGCTGTATGTACATGCACAAAACATAATCAAGTATGTCCTGTACACTTCCTTAGACTTAAAAAAGAAAAATTATTAAAATTCATTAAAATAAAGACATTCCTTATTTCTTCATGTTCCTCACCTGACTTATGCTAAAATTCCACTTGCTATCTGGAAACACATACCGACATTCACAGAATATTTAACCCAGTATTCCTCTTCAGACTGTGCTCATAAGCTCTTGGAAACTGCCTGCTTTGTTTGTGAAGCAGACCTGTTGGGTTCATCCATCTTCCATCATGCCAAATTTTTTGGGTTTTTTTCCAGAACGCAATCGGAATTATATAAAAATACAAGAGCCTGCATAAACCATCTTTATTTCTCAGCTGTTTGTCAAAGAGGAAAGAATTTAGAAATGTGGTTTAAAACATTTTGTTTGAACAGGGCCATCCACAAATACAATCCTGAGCTACTCTGCAATTCAGTTACCACTGAAATTAAAATCAAAGTTTGAAATTCAGTATGGAAACATTCATCTTTCTCAATACATATTCTACATGATACATGATTCTACATATTATATCATTCAGATCAGCAATTGTGCTGCCATATATCCATTTGTTACATTCTTGGGTGAGCTGCAGTGGAAAGAGCAACTGGAAGGTCACAGTTACTAATGAGGAAGAATTAGGGCTGAGCAGACTAGAAAGAAGACAGGAATTTATTAGATCAGGGGCTTTCTTTACTTGGGAGTAACAAAAAGCTAAGTAAAGTCACACACAGTACCGCTCCTACCTGGCCCTTTCAGGTGCAACTCACCAACTCACATTGGTTTGACATAAACCAATGAAGAACTACAGCGGGTAGGTAAAAAACAATGCATTCTGAAAACTGCATTTGGATTGAAAATAGCCTTCTATTTACAAGAAAAACACTATGTTTCTTACAAAAGTTAGTCTATTTCTAGCACACAGAGTTAACCAATTTCTGAAGCATTACAACCAGGACAATCTTCCCTAAGAGGAGTTAGTAAGTTTTCAGGAAAGTTCCTGCAAACCAGAGGTCACTTGGCTCCAAGGGCAGAGGAAGACTAATAGAACCATAGCACTTTACCTTTGTAATTCACTAAGCGCTCTGCTTGTGGATGGGCTGGGGTTTAGCCTCAGGAAGTTCTGCTTTAAATTGAGATGAGTGAGGTCTTGGCTATAAAACAGGTTGGCAGGCAGGTGCTCCAGGCTGCAGCATGAAAGATCCACTGAGCTTATGCGTTGTGATGCAATCTGGAAGTCAAGAGGTACACCAATATTTAAATATTGTAATCAAAAAAGAACATTTCCTTCAGCTTTACTAGCACAAGATAAACTGTTTTTAAGTATGGCAGAAATCAGTGTCCACATACATAGCTGATCTAATGCAATTTATATCATGCAAGCTATGTCATGATCTCTTGCTTTGCCTCAGTGCCAAAACCAGGTCCACAGATGGCTAGCAGCAGGAAAAGCACAAAGGCTTGTCAAACTAATAAGTGAAATGGATTAATTTTCATCAATGAAGTTACATGATACTCTATGGCCTGGAAAAAGAAAAGAAAAAGATACAGAGATCTGATATAAACTTCAGTCTTTAGTTAGCAAGTAACACCAGCAAAAACAAAGTGCAGAAGTCTTCCATGTTGCTGCATGATGGGCCCATAGACCCAGTGAGTGAAGGCAAGGGAGTAACAGTTATCACTGTCAAAAGCAGGTACTAAATGGCAGAAGAAAAACCTATCTCAGTTAAATCTTACAGGAGTATTTCTCTCCTGTGTCTCCTTTATCACAGCAGCAGCAAAACACCAAGCACTGATCTCTTCTCAATGACTCAGAAAACTAGGAAAAAATTAGAAAAGTGATACAAATGTGATAAAATCGAAACTGAGATTTGGGGGTTTAATACTGTGCTCTAGAAAGGGGAAGGTAAAACAAACAGGCTACAGAGGCTGAAGAAATCATACCACCTGGCAGTACATATAGCTAGTATGACTGCACAACAAATTCAAGCAACAGCAACTCTACCCCTTACCAAATCTGTGGGATTCAGCTAGGTGAACTGTATCCTGCTGCTTTTTCTATTTATTAGTCTTCATTTAAAAACACAAACCAAACCCCCAACTTGTAATCAATGTCCAGTGACAGTCTATAACAGCTTCTGCACTCTGATGAAGGAGACACCTCACAACCTTCTCAGTAGAAGTACAGCCCCTGCCATAAAGTACCCTGAAACTAGAGACATCAGGTTTTGCTGGCAGAAGTGAAGCAACTTGCCACTGAAAGGACAGCCAAAGAATTTTTCCTTCCTTTTTTTCCTCTCCAATGCAAGCTACATGGGCCTCAGGATAAGTGGTCTCTATTATAAACACACAGCCATAAGCTTCGAGAAGAACAGACGGTGCAGTGTTTTTCTCTAATGCGACCGTTAATAATCCAGTCCTCCCACATCCACTAAAACGCTTGAATTTGTTACTCAATTAGTTCAGTCCTTTTGTTACTGTACCTACTATTTTTCTTCCCCTGGTAGTATTAGACAAAAATTATTCATAGGCTATTCAGAGCAGTTATTTCTGAAAGCTAGGTATTCACTCTGTTTATGCTGCCAGACCCTGCCTGGCATGGTACAGTTCTCATCACACTGAAAACACAAGAGATTAAAATGCGCTGACAACTGTTACATTAAAAAGGAGAATGTGTAATTTCAGGTGTAATGCTTACATACACTGCTGCTCCAACTACTTCTTTGGAACGTGATATGAACAGTAATAAGCAACCTAGCAGGGATTAGCAAGGCATGTTACCCTAAAAATATCCAAAGTACCAGAACCGGTAACTTTGAGTGTGAATCACGATAAAGCAGCCAAACAAGTCTAAATTCTACTCTGATCTCAAAAAAAAGGATGCAAATCCTTTCTTAATATCATCAAGTCCTGTGGGGGAAAAAAAAATCCAAAGTAATATTGGTTTATAGGGGTTTTGGTCTCATTATTTTTTGTTTGCTACTTGTTTGCTTTGCTGTTGCTATTTTTTTCCTTACAGGAAACACTTTGTTCTACAAAGAATTTAATTAAGCTTTTCTTGCAACTGACATACAGTGAATGATGCCTCTACCAGAGAGAGAAGTGTAAAAGTTAAAACTGTATTTTAAAAGGTGGGAGTTCTGTAAACAACTGTAATTTTATTGAAGCTTTTTTTGCTAGAAAACAGTACTCTAAGAATTAACTTCTGATTGTTACTGAAGGAATATCCATATAAATACACAGAGTTATTCTCAAAGGTGGGGATAAAGACTTTCCTCCTTTCATTGCTCAATAGTGTTTTGCAATCAATTCCTAGAGAATAGAGGAACAAGATGAAAAGCAAAGAAGAGTGACAAAGGAGAACATCATCGTAACAATACTTCCTTTGGTTCACCAGAAACTTTCATCAGTTGTTTTGAAGTTAAGTACTGAAGTTCTCAATTGATGCGGCTACAAAAAGGAACAACAAAGGGATACTGCAATCTTGCAGTTATCTTCAACTGATTTTAAATGCAGTAAGACTGTGCATGCGTGTGTTTGTTATTGTTTACTAAGATGAACATGTTTTTCCAAAAGCTGATACAGTTTTTAATAAAGCACTGGGTTTCCTTGGATCACCGTGAGGAGTCACTGCAGAGATAAGCTGATAAAGGCTAAGAAAATGCTGACTACAATATCCCTCACAGTCACAAGAATAAAAAGCATCTGGAGTAAAGGACATTATGTGCAGAAAGTAGGGTTTCCACTGGAAGAAAAAACAAAATCCAAAAATGAAACAACAAAGCAAACCAAGACATTCTGCTGCAAATAAATACCCCAACAAGTTATATGGGCTGGGTTCAACAGACCCATGTTTCCAACAGGAATAGTTAAGAGTGCCAGTGTGGCAGCAATGCTAGAGGGAAATGCTTTCTAGATGCATGTGGAACCTGCATCAAGCTTTCATTCGTAAAACTTAAAAGTATAACTGTTCCATGTGCTTCACATATTAATATGAAACATAGTTCATGACTCTCCAGTCAGAAGAAGCCATTGACCAATCCCCCTGGAACATCTCATCACATCCTAAGCTGCACACATCCTTAGTGCTTGTTTCCACATGAAATTCCTGTTGCATTTCCTATACTAACGACATGGGGGAAATGGCTGGGGCAATAACCTTCTTGGAAGATGGTGCATGACTCCCTCTCAGTTATGGCAGCTACAACATAAGCTGTAAAGGCAGCTTCTTTCTTTGCCAGAGAAGCAAGACATGAAACAGTTTGACAGCAGGGTAGCTCAAAAACATAGAAAGATCTTGTACTTCCTGAAGTCCACTGAAGATTTTTAATCACAAAGAAACAAGATGAAGCTTGCAGCCTTCTCCATTGCCTGGATATGATTTTTCAAAAACGTCATGGCCAATCATTGTATTGCAATGTCTCCTACTGTAATACTAGAGGAGTTGTAACAGGGTAAGGCCAAATTTAACTTGGCACATCAAACTGTGATGTCCAATATAAGAGCTTTTTCCAGTTCCTGTTGCAACCTCAGCTACGCAGCTGTGGTCCACAGTGGGTTTAAATTGGGGTTCTTTTTTCTGGTCTCCATGTAAAGCATACTGATGTGCAGTTTTGAAGAAGTGGTATACAACTATAGCACGTGTTATACAAAGAGACCTGGATCTATCCTCTGCAAACACCAAAAAGCTGTCATTGTGCTTTTAATTTTCCCCCAGCAGCAATAAAAGGGAGTTTATTCTGCAAATACTACCACAAACAATATCAGAGAGCTGCCCCTCCCTCAGGTAGTATAGCTTTTGCTACTCCCACCTGAGAGTGGCACCCAAGGCAAAGACCTAGGAGTCCCCCAAATATGAAAACTCATTTTTAACGTGTTAATTACAACTATAAACAACAGTATTTACAAGTATAAACAACAAATCACAAAAGCCAGCACTATCTTAAATAAAAAAGGTTTTGCCAAGGTGTTTCAATTTTCTTAATTATTTTCAGTTTTAAAAGGCAAACAGTATTTCAAGACTGATGAAAGTATGGTATGGGTTCACTGCAAAGCTTAAGCAGCTGGCAACAAAAAAAACTAGAAAAATACTTGTATCAGCAATATTCTTGCCTCTTCTTGCTACACAGGGCTAAAATCCACTTTGCTTTGTCCATCAGTATAATGCCACCTCTGTCACTGAGCTATGCAACAAGACTGATTACCGTCTTTGTTTTAAAGCCTTGGCTATACTACAAAAATGATGTGTTCCTGACAATGGATGTCAGCAGTGGACACAGCTGAACCCAGCTGTATGGACAAACACAAGCCTTGTTTATACAAGGACATCTTTTGCTGTGACCTGTGGTGTGAATTTAAACCAACATAATTATGTCTTTTTCCTGTTTACCCTCATCCCATTCCCTATAGCTCTATTCAGATAAGAAATTACTATTTAGGACTTCAATAGAAGACAATTAAAACGACTAAACAGCCCACATGTACAGGCAGCCAAATTCCCAGTCTGTTTGAACGGAGTTGACGATGTTAAATTACACCTGCTGTAGGCATGCTAATGCAAAAGCAGTATAATTTTTCTCCTTTAGGATTTGTTTTTAAACAGTTAAATAATCACCACCTTCCACCAATGCCTGCACAAGGCTTAACAGCAATACATACACCTGAAATATCTAAACCAACCACTTAGAGCAAACAGGTTCTCCTCATCTCAGAGATAACCTTGCTTTAAATCCTAATCCTCCTTTCTATTCATACATCAAAGCCCCGCTTGGCATAAAGGCCTCCCTCTGCTGAGCTGAACTCCACAGCCAGGAAACACATCAGTACCCTCAGTCACAGCCAAGAGCTGAAGAACTGTTCAGACTGGTAAACAAGCTAATGCCAAAAACCTAAATGAAAGCGGGGGAAGGGGAAAGAAACAAAACTCTTCTTTAAAGCCATATATTTTAAACTTTAAATGACAGTTTTTAAAATGGGCAGTCCAAAGCGTGAAAAGGTAATGGCTTTTTCATCCTCTCCTTTTTGTTTTCTTTTGAATGTTGAATTAGATGCATACTAACTCAAGCTAAGGGCCTTGCAAAGAAGAGATAAAACTCATCAGAGGCTTGAACACATGCCACTCAGATTCACAAACCCAAAAGGCAACACAACAGGTAACAACTGTAACTGCCTACCAAGATGAAGGGCAGGAGCAAACACAGTGTGGCAGCGTTCACAGGGCACAAGCTGCAAGCCCCATCTTTTTCTGCAGGCAACGCAGCCAAAAAGTGTCTGGTGCAAACACCTCATGCCAGCAAGACATGGGGGCATGAAGGCTATTTCTTGTCCTTGCCCTCTCTTCTCCTCTGAGCTCTGAAGATTTATATAGCATGCAGAAATTGCTCAATTCTACTTCTGCCCCTTTGGCAAAGCTGTAGCAACATAACTGTAAACAGTAGTAGCAAATGTGTGTGTGGAAGGAGAAATGTGCAGGTAATTAAGCAGAAGTTGTGCTCCTTTACCGTTCATGATAAGAGTCCAGAAGAAATTCCACAGATTTGAAAGCGAGTGTCCCAGATTTAGGAAAGATCTCAAAAGTGAGAATGTGTAAAAAAAAAAAATTACATTTGTCACCTGTCACTTGGAAATGTTTCACACTACCTGAAGTAATTTCCAGCATATGAGTATTTCTGTACTCTTCTTTTAGAGATCAGGTACTGGTATCAATATTACACAGAAGTTATAGCAACACTATTATCATGGTGGCAGTCACACTGGGATGTTCATACTGATAACATCCCTACAAAGACAACAAGGCTTAAGATGCAACTTGGAGTTAAGGGACAGTAATTAGATGTAGCATTATGCTACTTATAGTTCAGACATTATATACTTGTAATTCCACTTGGTGGAGCAAGGAATAATAACATCCTTAAAACAGCTTGACTGAAACAATTCATCTATAAATATGGAGAAACAGGTGAGTCTCATAAAATACTCAAAATATCCCTTTTTCTCCTTACAACTTGTGTTAGACTTAATTATTCACCAAGATAAGCCGCTATACTGCCAGCAAGCAGACTTCATGACGAGCAGCTCTCCAGCAAAGACTTCCTTTCAGCATTTACTATAGATTTCAGACTCTTGCCAGCAAGGCTTTACATAGATAGAATCAAAGAATGGTTAGGAGTGGGAAAGACCTTAAGATCACCTAGTTCCAACTCCCTTGCCATAGGCAGTGGCACCTCACACTAAACCATGCCACCCAAGCCTCTGTCCAACCTGGCCTTGAACACCACCAGGGATGGAGCATGCACAACCTCCTTGGGCAATCCATTCCAGTGCCTCACCACCCTCACAGTAAAGAAATTCCTCCTTATATCTAATCTAAACTTCCCGATTTGTTGGAGTCTTCCCAGTCCCACATGGAGAGGGTGGTCAGATTCTGTTTGTTTGCGTTCAGTAAGAGGTTATGCTAGGTCCTCAGTTTCTGACCTACATTCTCCTACACAACTGCATCATATGGATTAATTTTACAATGTGATGAACTCTTTCCATGCCATTATTTCACAGTAACTCAGAAAGGCTTTCTGACCCAAGCACTTCGTAACACAACCATGAATATAGCTCTACTGGCCCAGGGCCTAAAACTAGTCTCCAGCACTCATTCCCTCTTCTCCCTGGAGACTTTCCTCCTTCTCCACTACAGAAGAAGCCTAAGGAGAACAAATGTCCCTAAAATGGGTTTTTGCTAATCCTCTCCTTTTTTCCTCCCCAGTAAACTTTGCTTGGAAAGGCTCTCAGTGTTACAGCCAATCAGTTTCAAGATCAGCTGAGTTATCCCCTTATACGTACCAAAGTACTGTGCAATATGTCAGCCTCTGCAGCCCCCTCCAGTCTCATGGGATCTGCTCACCACTCAGCTCCCCTGAGATTCATTAAGAGCACAGTTATATTCCCCCACTCACTCCCACCCTTCTACCCCCAGAGATTACTGGAAACACTTTGGGATCCTCCTGGATTGAATGCACCTTAAAAGGTAACAGCTGAAACACCTTGCTAAGCTTCTAGCTGTAAGTCACAGTGATGATTTCCTGTATTTATGCAAGAGCTGCACAAATTCAGCTTCAATAATATCAGACCTGACTTAGAGGCTTCAAAAGACATTACTTGAAAGCTATTCCAGATGTGTGGGCGATAGCTAGTTTTCCATTCTCACTCTTGGCTGCAATGCTTCAATAACTACTTTATTATTAACTAAAGGCAGCAAGTCCAAAACTAGGACCACAGACTCTCTAAATTTCAGCAAGAAAAAAGTGAAAAATAGTGAAGCTATAGTTTCTCTAGGACAGAAGTTAAGAGAAAAACCTGAAGTCACCAACTTCACCATTTTGGTGACATGGAAAACTAATCAGCTGAGCCAAAACACCAAGCTTCCCCCCTGAACTGTGAGGGGAGAGGTTTCACCAAACCACATTCAGAAGTTCATTTCCAAAACATCAACCAGCCTCTAACAATAAAAGGCACAAAAGATTAGGTTTTGTGGGGAAAGAGGAGGAGGAACACTTTAAAGTGTTACCATCAAAAGAGAAACAAAACTGGCTTCAATTTTGCTTTGCCCAGTTTTCTGCTTTCAGACTTGAGGTGTCAAGAAGCCACTCACATCAAGGATGACCAGATATGACTGCAGAGCAAAGGCCCCAAGCATTGAAGATTTCACACACACAAAAAAGGAAGTCAAGTTCCGAGTGGAAACCAGAGGTTTATGTTCAAATACTTGTAATCACTGCCAAAAGGAAGCTGTAGGTTTATTTTTAGGGATCTATTTTTAGAGAAAACATTATCTCAATAGTGTCATTTTATGGTATTAGAGGAAAAAAAGGTTTCCTTGTACTAAACTTAGAGTCATCGCGTTTCCTGTAAGTGAGGATCAGCTCAAAAAAAAACCCTATTGA
Source organism: Loriculus beryllinus (assembly GCA_039877255.1). Lineage (NCBI taxonomy): Eukaryota > Metazoa > Chordata > Aves > Psittaciformes > Psittacidae > Loriculus > Loriculus beryllinus. Next base: position 84,142 of record JBCJKH010079632.1, read on the forward strand.
AAAATGAGAAAACCTTTCAGGCCTTTTCTTCACTAGGTGTTGAATCCACTATTGCAAAAAGGCTAATGGTGCTTCTTAGTCTCACAGATGTGAAAAAACCGGGACAGTATTTATACGCAAAGAAAACAAGCTTTCTGCAGAGCCTCGCATTTGGTTAAAGGCTATTTTCAAAAGATGCCACTGATGTTGGCATTATACTAAACTCATTTTTAGGTCATACTAGTATAGAGACTCACTTTCAAGCCTCCAAATGCTACTGGCCTAAGAAATAAACCAACTACTGCATGGTCACCCTCTCACTGACCAGCACATCCCTGACATCCAACTGTCCTCAACACACGCATAAACATGACAACCCAGAATCACAATCATACATCTAAAGACATGCACAAAGTTACAAGAAAATAGCAGAAACTGCTAACTACAACAGTGTGCTTGTTGCACACAACAATTTCCTATAGAATAACCAAAGGTGATAACCATCAGCCAAATATAAAAGCAAAAATACTCATCCAGAAATTCAGATTTCATGGAAACTAAGATAAAGTTCTCTGTATTTTTTCTCCAGAAGAGTGATACCCATTGCTCAGAAGGGTGAACAGACACCTGGAGAGGAGATAATACACCCAGTGGCCCTGAAGTATAAATTGGTAGCACTATAATAATTCCAAATAACTTCAACTAAACTACTCTACCCTTGCAGAAGATTTTTTGCTGTACTTGCCACAGAACTGCTCTGTGGTCAAGGCTTTGGAAAAAGGTATTCCAAGCTGGTTCTGACCAGTAACCATTAGAAAAACCTGCCCTTAATGCCTCCAGAGACAACTGAGGCTCGGTAATAAAAATTCCTGCAATGATGAACTCTGTAAAGATGTCACAGCTCATTACAATATCTAGAAACAAAACGAGACAGGTCAATCAGCTAGCAGGCAAGCCAAGGTAAATACAATGTAGAGCTAATTTAACCATGAGACTAGTAGCTTCAAGCCTTCTTTACAGGCTGAAGGCCACATTATATGTTAAAAAACTCTGCAAAGTCTATGTTCTACATTGAAGTTGGAAGCAGCACTTTGGTCTTTCTCCTGGTTGACCTTTCCTGACGCAAGAAAGTCAGGCGTTAGCATCTGACAGTATCTGAAATAAAGATGAAGCTATGTGCAGAAGTGTATATGAGCGATCAATGAGCAGAATCTTCTTGTGCTGAAGGAAGAAAGTCCTGCAGTTGCTTATCTTTCACTAGGTCAAAGGTGGATGAAGCACAGCTAAAAGCAGGTACATCTCTTGCAGTAGCACCTAACTGTTGTTCACTGCATTTCTTCAGCACAGTTCCTGTAATGCTCTTGCACAAACTGATCATCTTGGTCCCCTATTATGGAGATATATTTGCAAAACTCCAATCAAGTTCCAGAATTCCTGTTTAAATTCTACAGGATTTATTTATATAAATATGGTCTGTTACACTTAGCTTGTGTGCAGTCATAACTCTTTCCTCAGAAGAAATGAAAATTGTATTACTAGAGTCAGACCACCTTCATCCTCTTCACACAGTTCAGACTCCCACTCCAAACACACCTGTCAAACTTGTAATGAAAAAATAGCTAAGGACTGAGGCAGCTGGTCAGAACTAAGTAACTTTAGAGAAGAAAGCTAACAACTTGGTTTTACACTGCTGCTTCAAGATAGGTCTCTACATGTTGACAAAAGATGGAGACTACTGCTGTACAGGCTCCTGCATTACTCACTTGTACAGCATAAACTAAATCCAAATCTGTTGCTATTTTCTGCTAGTTTCATGGTGCAAATAAATGCATGAAGAGAGCATTCTGCACTGACATGAAAGGAATAAGATCAAGACGGCAGCACACCCTTCTCCCTTGGATTTGCTATTCTTGCTTTTTTTAGCACTTTTTAAACATAATGTACACTGACATCATAATTTAGTAATGCATTTCCACTGCAGACTTGAAGACAAAGGTGACTAAACAGGGAAGGGAAAATCAAAAGCTAAAGAGTTTTTAAATCAACAACCTTTTTTTGGACATTCTTGTGTTTTAAACAGGAGGGTTATTTCTTGTATAGATGCAAACCCACCCTGGCACCTAAGCCCCACACAACAGTTTATTCTCCTCTAAACACACTGCCACTACAGCCACAGTTGTAGGAAGTGTCAATGGTGTGCGCCCACATACACTGTGCGCCTGTACATCTCTACCTATCTACATGTCTAATGTGGCCATGCATGGGTGCTTATGGCTCTCATGCATTATTTATAGCTCTTGTCTCTCATCTACTCTCTTTCTCTACCTGCCCAGTTGAACCAAGCACTAAGGCAGGAAATAACTGTCACATGAAGCTGTCAACATGCTTCCTACTCTTCTAAAGCTGAGAGGAAGAAGTTCTGCTTGGTCAGATAACCCATCTCAGCACATGCAGTGATGCACACTATTTCCCAGAAGACAAAATTCTGTAACATATCCCTACCTAAGCTCTGCAATACTGAATTTCTGAGGCAGACGCTAACATCCCACTTTCAGAGTTATATGGCTTGGGTTGGAAGGGACCTTAAAGATAATCCAGTTCCTATCCCCTGCCAAGGGCAGGGACACCTCCCATTAAACCAGGTTGCTCCAAGCCCAGTTCAACCTGACCTTGAACACTGCCAGCAATGGGGCATCCACAATTTAATTGTATGCCTTGGACTGATAACCCATTTTACTCCAGCCAAGCCATCCATGCCATGAATTGTGTTGTTGTTTTGTAGTCAACACTTAAACAGCAATTTCTCAAGTTGAAAGAGGTTAAAGAAAGTTCAGCTGTTAGAAGTGTCAAGCAGCAGGAGCTTGCCACTAGACCCCAAATATAAGCCTCATGACAGCAAGTTCCACCCACCCAGTAACACCTTACACATAAAACCTCTCTCTCCTGCTACAGTAAGGGTGTAGCTTTCTAGGGTTTGTAACTGGCAAATGAAGAAAGCCCTCGTCATGGCCTCTTCACTGCTAACTGCACATTCTTTGCTTGTTGTTCTGCATTTGACATTCTAGTAGTAAACAGTGTCAGATCAGAATTGCTCTGCAAGTAATTGTGCAGATTCCAGAACCATGATGTCAACTTTATGCAGACAGACTTCTTTAAAGCCATGGAGATATCCCTTTCTTCCCCCTCTGTGCCCCCTCCCAGTTGCATAAGCTTATTTTTCAACATTTGGCAACAGAATGAATATGTTAGACACAAAGGACCAAAGTTGTTGTTCTTTTTCTTTCCAGCTTCCTTAATTAGGACTCCAGTATTTGGAAAGTAAAAGGAAAGAAATGCACTGTGGTATAGAACCATCAATATTAACGAACAAGCCACATCTCCCACTTTTAAAAATATTCTGTTTGAGGCTAAATAAGCATATCTAAAAGTGACCTATTTGCAGTAAGTATGTCACCAAGTTTGATATTTAGGTCAGTATTTGTGCAATAATTCTAGTCTTGAACTTCTGAAAAGAGGAGTTCTGTTCACCTCAGGACACACACTTACAGGATAACCAATTCTAACACCAATTCACAAATCCCTTTCAAAAATTTACTGGGGCAGAGCACAAGAGCTGTCTTGGCTAAGACAGATTTCACTGTTAGAATGAATCAGATTATTCAGGAGTGATGCTCATTTTTAATTAAATTGAGCCCAAGTCTCTGCAAACACGAATTCAAATCTCTAGCATACACGTATTTATTACGAGTGATGCATTAGGATTTGTCTCATTCTGGAATACCACTAAAAAGTCAACACTGCCAATATTCTGTGCGGAGAAAGACTGCAAAGCAAGCATTCTTTGCAAAGTCTCCTTTCAAGATTAAGCTTGCTTTCTAAAAGTTAAAATAATAATCTTCTACCTCTTCTGAAGTACACAGAAGACAGACATGAAATTTTTTTATAGTTAAACTGAATTGAGCAATTTCATTGAAATATTTTACCAGGGATCATCATCTACATTAAAATTTATAATTAAAGTTTCCATTACACTTGTAAGTACTGGAAGCCTCAGTTTTCAGCAGACACATCAGGAGCATGAAGGACTGCAGAAAAACTACCACCGCACATAAGTTAACACAGATGTTAGTTTCAAAACAAATGCCATTAAATAACATTTATATTTAAAATACAGCCTTCAATAATACCCATAATAATTCACAAAAGTGCAAGACCTATATATACCACCACAACTAAGGAAGACTCTGTAAGAACCATGTGACTTAACTCATAACAAGCAACTAGAAGCACAGAGCTAGAAAGCTGTAACATCTCCCTTCCTGAATTTGCATGCCTTTAGACATTCCATGCTTTTCACGGTATTTTCTTGGTTAGGAAGAGTATTTCTACTTCTTTGAACTTGAGTAGCTTCCAAACACCTGAGGCAGAGTACCTCATATAAATGTTGGGGCTTTATCCTGTATGAGAATACTAGCTTGCCTGAACTACAGAGCTGAAGATGGAATTTTCTCATTTATTTCCACATGTAAATCAGGGATGATGCACCTTACAATTAAGCACTTGGACACAAACTGCATCAGCTGGAGGAAATTTGAGTTACTTCTGCGTCATTACTAGTTTCTCTCTGTTTCTGTTCTTCAGAAACAGTGTCAGTGCACAATACTTCCCACACAACTGCCTTGCATACAGTCATGCTTGTCTGTCTTTTTCCATCTAAGGATAGAAAACCCAAACATTAAAAAAGCAACCTGAAGTAGCAAAGCACTGTTTCAAAATCCACAAATCTAGAATTCCAAGTCTCAGGTTTTGGGGCTGGGAGGTGGGAAGTTGGGGAAATCGAAACATCATTTTTTCCTTGAAGCATGTTTTGCTAACAAAAAGAATAGCAGAGCGAGTTTCTTTGGTTCTCACAGCCCAAAAAGACACTTGAAACTATGTATTTTCTTTTTACTCTTACATAAGAAAAGTGGGAGGTTATCATGAGTGCACGGGGATATGTTCTCATGCTGGCTATCGTCCCGATACTGTTAGTCATTTGGGTGAACAAGAGAGAAAGAGAGAAGCACAGCATGGCACAGAACAAGCTTGTGCTGCCAGTAATTCAGAGGGGCTTTCTGGCCATTTATCTCTACTTCTGAAGTTCATTGTTTTCCGCTGTTTTTCTCACTCATTAGATTTGCCTTCCATTTATCTGATGTCAAAGCCTCTGGAGATGAAAGGGCACTACTCTCTCAGAGAGAGCCACAAAGCGGCAAGAACTCGAAAACCTAACAAGGCCATGCCACACCATCTCACAAAATGTGCCTCGGGGATTTTTACCTTCAGGCTTAACAGCCCAGTGCAGGGAGGCCAGAACAGTGGCTTTAAAAAGAATTTTAAAACTTACTACAAAAAAAAACCCATTACAGGACATTTTAAAAGATACATTTGGTGGGAGGTGCAATACTTGCTGCTAGAAGAAACTTTGACATAATGATCAGACCTCTTCAAAAAGGCCACAGTTCAGGCTGTACCACTGGCAACAGGCTGGATAACACATTACTGCAATCTAAAAAGACAAATCTACCATGCCATAAATATCTCTAAGTAGTACTATATAAACCCAAGTTGTTTTAGAGTAGTAAAGAGCGTAACAGACAGCCCTATCAAGTACAAAACTGATGAACAGTTAGGCCCAACTAGAAAACCAAAGAGACAGTGCTGACAGCACAGAATAAAACTTGCATGGTAAAAATAAAAATTCAGCTGTTCAAGATACGTAAATTACTTTAGAGAGGATTTATCAAAAAAGTGGCAAGGATTAAGAGATGAAAGAAGTAACTGCAAAAACAACCTTTCAATAAATCAAAGTGGAACTGAAGGTTCAAAATAATGCAGGCCCTATAATCCTATATTAAACTGTGCTCTAAGTACAGCACAGAATTTGGTTTATGAAGGCTGTAGTTAGTAATTTATTTTTTTTCACTGACATACATAAAACGATTGCTTATTAACATCGCCCCCAAAAAACAACCAAACCAAAAACAAAACCTCAAATAGTTATCAAACTGAAGAGAGATTCAGTAACATTTCCAAACAAGAAAAAAAATCCTTAATTTTAGCCATTTAATCTTTAGCATCTGTGTAAGGAAAAAATAAAAAAAAGAAAAAAAATTATTTTAGGTTTCATTAACACTGAAACAAAACTTTCAAAACTGAATTGTGGCAGTTACATTTGTCAGCCTTTTTTTGTTCTAACAATCTCACTCCATTCAGCTGGATCAAGATGCGAAGACAGAGAAATTCCAGCACAACACTTTGCTTACACAACCATGGCAGAAAGATTCATTGTCATAGAATCAGAATGGTTTGGGTATGAAGGGACCTTAAAGCTCATCTAGTCCCAACCCCCTGCCATGGGCAGGGACACATTCCACTAGACCAGGTTGCTCCAAGTCCCATCCAACCTGGCCTTGAACACTCCAGGTATGAGGCAGCCACATCTTCTCTATGCAACATGTGCCAGTGCCTCACACCACTCTCCAGTTTCTTGTAGGCCCCCCCTTTAGCTAGTAGAAGGCTGCTGTTAAGTTCTCTCTAAGCCTTCTCCTCTCCAGGTTGAAAAAGCCTGTCTTCACGGGAGATGGGCTCCAACCCTCTGATCATCTTCGCAGCCCATAGAAGTCTTAGTATAAACACTGAAAAATTCAGTTCCCGACTGCCTGTTACCAAGAGCTCGCATTTGAGGTTTTTGAGCAACGCTAACAGCAGCAACAGCAGCTCATGACAATGAGCCCATAAAAGGGACTGTGGCAGTGCATCAACAAGACAGAAGTGGAAAAGATGTTACAAACAACCCATTCAGGCAGGAATTATCACTATTCTTACCTTTGATGCTTGTCGAAGCCATCGCAAATATTCAGTGAAGTTATCGAAACAAATGTAATAGGTCTGGCTCTGTGGTCCAGAGGAGCTAAATGCTAAACAGTGCTGGTGCTTTTTCACTTCTTCCACCTATAGTAGAGACAAAAATGTTAATGAGCAAGAATGAAAAGCCTCTTTGCAGACCTCCCCAAGGCAAAGTTAAAGTGTGCCTAAGAGGAGCTCATCAATTAGAGTTAGGCTAACCCTCTCAAACACTGAAGCTGCATCTTGGTTAGCAAGCATTTGGGAAATCTACAAAAGCAAGGAATGAGAACAGAAAGATAAAGGAAGCAAAGGATAAAAACACCAAGAACATCAACATTTTAAGAGAGACTGGGCAACACAAAAGGCTTCCCAGTGAACACATTTAAGGCTGCCTTTACACAACCTAAATAATTTATACTCCTGGTTATTAAAAACAGGCTTAACAAAACGCTGCTCTTACAACCCAATTAAATTCTTTGGCATTTCTCAACTTGCTAAAAAACACCCAGAATACATCATTCTGCTACCATACACGAGAAGTCCCACACAACTTATGGTCTCAGTGTCTCAGCACTGTGTTCTGGAAAGCCTTTGCACACCAGGAAGTGCAGAGTATTTATGGGGTTGAGGAAGAATATTTTTTTTTGAGCGATAATTAAAAAAACACTTAATTCTGTGCCAAGCATCCTCCTCCCAAGCTTTGTCAGCAGAAGCCCTCAGCACATTCTCCTCAGCTTGGTTTTCCTTTTAAAACTTGTTGTCAACTTTCAGCTTAACGCAGTCTGCATGTTTCGCATGGCACGAGGCATTTCCGTGCAAAAAACAGCTTAGAAATTTCATGCTACAGAATTAAAAAAAGTTACACAATCTTTTCTCTTTTAAAATAAATAATAAAAAAATACATATTTTTCATTTCAAAGAGAAAAATCAATGGGGACCTGAATCCTATCCTTTCCACTGTATTACACTGTATATACAATTCACTGTCAGAGCTCACCCAGTGCTGCTAAGAGGACAATGTCCCTACCTTCAGTGCTTCCAGGGAAGAATTGAAGAATCATGTGAAGAATCATGAAACCACATAGGAAAAAACCAGTTTCTAGAAGGTGGTACTACTTTTCACACAGCTAGTATAGAATATTAACAAATCAACTTCAGACTGCACATATAACATTGTGAAGCTCGCTTCTCTCCCAGTGACTTTCAAGAATCAAACTTACACGAATCAAACTTACAAACTTCTTTACAAGGTAAAGAAGCATTACTTCAGGTGTAAACTCATCCTCAAGCTGATGATTATCTTCCCATTACCTTGGCTAAATGAGCTAATGACTGTGTTCTAAAATACTATATAGGTCAAAACAGTAATGTTGTAATCTTACTGTCTTCACTAAAGTTTCTCAGAAT